>JAPMOR010090668.1:0-22177 GCA_026543865.1 Argiope aurantia | reverse complement strand
TGCTGCGCCAAGTGTGTCTGGCGACTTTTGGGTTGCTGCGCCAAGTGAGTCTGGCGACTTTGGGTTGCTGCGTCAGGTGATTCTGACGACTTTTTGGTTGCGGGTAGATGGCGCCACAACAGCTGTACGAAGGTTGAAGGTTCATTGTCCGAGGTCACCAATGAGGCGGTGCGCGGATGCGCTAGGATAGAACCTGGGACCTTTTGGTTAGCAGTCCAGTAACTAAACCATTTTACCAAAACGATCGTTCCAGTAGAAGAGTTGTTAACTGGCTTATATGCTATTCACCACAAACTCTTCCTCTTGAAAAGGTTTACTATATCGAGCAATGACATTTGCAGCCGAGTCACTTGCCGCTCTCATATGACAATTTTTGCTAACATATTTAATCATAGACGTCGACTGTTTATTTCTGTCTTTTAACTTTGTTATTTTGAACTAAAATGCAAACCGTTTTGATCGGTGGCGTGCCCAAAATATTGTGCCGCGTGCCATTGGTTCGCCATCCCTGCTCTATATAGATAACGGCTGAAGAGGTTAACACACTGATATCATGCACAAATTTGATGTTGTGTTGATTAGAAAGTCGGTGGCATCTGGAACCATTGATAGTTTTCTCCTTTCGAACTTTGTATATTGTTACACAATGTGCCGAATTTTGAGAGTAACTTCTTATGGTATGAAACGATTGCATTTTTATCCAAGCTTTTGTATTAGATCAAGTATCAAATGTTATTTATATAGAATGTTGCATTTTTTTTCTCGTATACGAAGTATAATAATCGTCAAAAAATTCGAACTCGAGATTTTGACGAATCTCTACGTTTTAAAACTCCCCGAGTTTGAAAAACACATTTTTGGAAAATGTCCGTCTGCCTGTCTGTGGCAAAGATAATTGAAAAACGCTTCGTGCTAGACGGTTGAAATTAGATAAACGGTTTTTGCACTAAATTTGTATATTACTATCAATTTTTGAGAAAAATTTGTTCGGAGAAAGTCTATCCGTCTGGCTGTTCGAATATAAGTTAGCATGATAACTACAAAACGAAGAGAGCTAGATAGGTAAGATTCGGTATACCTATTTAACATCTATAGTATAGTATAGACATTTGTCAAATATTGAGCTAAATCCAACAAAGGGTTGACTTTCTGTCCGTCTCTACTTTCAAAAACATGTAAGCGCGATAATTCAAAAACGCAATGACTTTAATATTTAAAATTTGGTGTGGGATTTTGTGATTACAAGTGCAGTTGCAGTTTTATGTCAAATCTTTGCTTCAGTCGGTTGATAAAAACATGCTAAAGCACAAATTCGATTTTCGGTTAATATTAACGGTATGTCAAGGGTTAATCGCCAAAAAATTCACCAATGTTGACACGATACAATAAACATGTTAAATTCACACCAAAATTTAATATTTCGTAACTCTTGTATGCGAAAACCATCGAAGGCGTGATCTGGGATATCAGCTTTATTAGAAAGTATGCGAGGAAGGGTTTGGGGGACCACTCCTACTGATTTGAGTTATGACGTTCATATAACTACGAATATACAGATAGGAATATGACCAAATCTTTGGCTGAAGTTGTCCAAAATTTAATATGGATATTATTCTGTTGATGAAATCGTGTAATAAATTTCATCTTGGCGCATTTTTGAATTATTATATAGGCAGGCAGGTATACAGTGGAAGTTGTTTGTATTGATTACTTTGGGTCCAAGCTAAATGATCATTCCATCTGAATGATCAGTATATTCAAAATACTGTAAGTAATACAATTTTATAATAATATAAAAACAGGAAAAAAACAGTCTTCACAACATCATTTGCATTACTTGTTCGCTTTAATTAGAAACAGAAAAAAAAAATGATGCAATAAACAAGATTGAAAAATAATCATACATATTTAATTAAAAAAATTCTTTAAGCGCTATCAAGACTATTGAGTTATTAAGCATTCGTTGAATAAGCATTTCATATCAATAATATTCAACAAAAGATTCAGCATTGTATTGGAATGATTTTCTTTTGATTTAAAAGGTTTAGAGATTTCTATGTGCTGATGGTGGTTTTTCTACCGGCTTCTCTTTACCGATCTCATGCTGTCTCTTCGATTCATTCGATGCATGACAAATTGTTCCTTCTACAGTTTTTCTTGTTGTCTCCTAAATTATATCAGCGTTGATTTAGGGCTCATAATCTGCAGAAAGATCTGCTTACTTTTTAATAAATCTGAGTAATCTTTTGGATTTGTCCATATAAAATCCCCCATCCCAAATTGCCTAAACACCGAAATTGATCACTGCAAGCGAATTGTTGATCACTAGAACCAGGGGATATTCAATGCATTTAGATATGAGAGATTCGTTCCTTGCTATTTTGATCAGTAAGCCATATGATCGTTACAGTTGTGATAACTACTGTGACAAGTACAAGCTATTGTATTTCTCTTTAATGGATTACATTTACAGTTTCATAGAGACAAATTTTATGGAGCCTTAATTTTGAAATAGAGATCAATCATATTTCATGTATCTAGCTCAGACAAGTAGGCATGATTCAATGAAAGGAAATTTAGGAAAATAGCTTTTTTAAAAATATTTTCAAAAGAAAATAGCTTTTTAAGGGATAAAAGAATACTTAGGAAGTTTTATTTGTGGAAATTTATAAAATTCTCAGTGTCCTTAAGATTTATTTATTAAATGATTAAAATTTCCTGTAAGTTTGAATTCATGTAAAGGAAACATATCTTCATGTTTATTTAATGTATTATAGGTATATATCGATAGATTTTTTAAAAATTTCCCTTTAAATTGGCGGTTATCAGAAAATATATCACTACTAGAACTGAGAATAATATATTTTAGAAGTGAAAATCGTTTTCTGTGCTTTATGCTTCATGTAAAATTTAATTCTAAAAAAATAATAATAAGAGATGATAAATGTAGAAAACTAAACTAGTACTGTCAAAAGTTTTCTAATAAATCATTTGAAATATTATATAAATTATTTTAGGAATAATAGCAGATGTAGACATCTTTAATAAAAATCCATTAATCATGTATTTGATCCAAACATATATTCTTTTTTTTATTTGTATATTTGATACATGAAAGAATATTTATGGATTGCAGAATTGCAAAGTTTTGATCGAAAAATATGTCTCAAATATGAGTTTAAAGTTTTGCATTTTCAATAAAAAAATTAAAGATTCATAAAATATATAAAAACATGATGCCACCATGTGAGTAAGTATATATCAGACATAATAGATGCAAGTGTTCTCAGGAGATTTTACGAAAAAGTTTTAACCAAAATCCATTAACCCGTCACATATAAGTAAAAGAATAGGATATTTCAAACCCATTGAAAGATATAACATAAATCTTGCATGACAAAACACTGTATACTAAAAATCGATTTTAAATTTTGCATTATTCCGTTGGAACTAGTCAATCGTTCAATGTAAAACCCCGCCCTTTATAAATTATTTCTAAGCTTGAGCGTAACAAAGAAGCATACATTTTAGAAAATACAATTCCGGCCATGTTGCCGTCGGAAAAATTTGATGGATTGATTTGCAAAACAATTTAAACCCGTTTCAGTTACATCCCCAGAGTGTTACAGTAATTTTTTTCTCGTATTACAAATGAGATATGAAACTTGTTCACTGCTGTCACGCGAAGATTGCATTTTTTTTTGCAATATAACATAGAGCATTTAATGTCAAGTAGTATTTTAATGGTTCCCATCATGTCCTTGAATTTCTTGCCTTGTAATGAAACATTGATTACATTTTCTTTTTCCAGTAACTTTTTCCATGACAACCCAAGGAAAAAGTAATCAACATAATGTTTTTGTCTCTAATAGGATTCTCCTCCATCAGAAAAGTTGGGATTTCAATTTGGCTCATCAAGATAATCAAACTTTGAAAATAACATTTCAAAAATTAATCTGTTTGAGGTTGTTTTCATTTTGAAACAAACAGCATGAAAAGAAGATCGATATTTCAATCTATTTTTAAGAATATTACTGCAGATCGATTCATCTAGCATCTATTAATCTTTCACCACTGGTTCCGCTTTGACTCCAAGCTTCATTAAATATTAATTTAAACCAAAAGACATATTCGTTGTAATCTTATTTAGAATGTGAGTGATTGAAAACGAAATACTAATTTTTTTTATTCTCCTTTTTATCAAGAACAATTTCTATTTCGAATTGTTCTTAGTAAAAAGGAGAAAGTTTTTGGAGCAAGTAGTATATTAAAATTTGTAAAAAAATTCATTTACTTAAATAAATAAAATTTGCTTATAGTTCTTTTTATAAATCAGATTAGAGATTTCGAATTTTGATAGTTTAATCTGCATTATAAAGTATTTCAGGTATATAAAGTATTCAAGTCCGGCATTTATATTAAATTTCAGGGATTATATTTATAAAAAATATTTGAAATAAAAGAATTAAATTAAATTTTCAAGAAAAGTTTATACGTTTCCAAAACTAAATTCTTGAAATAATTCTTGAGTGAAAAATAATCTTGAATTGAAAAAATATCTTGTGTTTGAATTAAATATCTGCCTCATCTGGGAATATGTAGTTCATTTTAAAAATATTAACCAGATTTAATTTTTTTAAAGTTAGTTTCAGAAGAATTCTTCTTTCTTACATAAACCATTAATAAAATAAGAAATCCGTTAGATAGACATGGAAGTTTGTGATGGAAAAAAAGGAAACAATAAAGGATTTTTTTTATGAAATTTTAAAATTAAATGAGACAATGAAAGATTATTTATAAAAAAGGGGAAAAATATTTCGATATTATTTTTACTTTGAATAATATCGAAATATTTTTTTTCCTGTCTTTGTTTTTGCATTTTTCATAAATAATCTTTCATTGTCTCATTTCATTTTAAAATTTCATGAAAAAATCTTTTGTTTCCTTTTTTTAAATTTATTCTCTTGTTCCGGAACCGGATTGAATGTGTTGTTGCTTGAGTCATCTGACCACGGTTTAACATTATGAGATCCGTTCCAAAATGTTCTAGTTGCTTTAAAATAGGATGCAAATAATAATAAACTAAGCTAAATGTGGATTCCTGAATGACCTATTTTCAAACTAAAAAAAATCTGGTGTTTACTTTTAGACGAAAAATTATTCTTAGCTTTGTTTTAGCATAATTACAAAATAATGCTTCTAGATTTTTTTCTATTGCATTATTTATTCATTTATTATTATATTATTTATTTATCATTTAATTTTATTTATTATTTTTAAATATAATAAATAAAATTAAATGAATGCAACTTTTGTCACAAAAGCAATTTTTTGGGCCTTACAAATTTTTTATCGAAAGGGATGAGGTTTGTTTGTCTCTGAAAAAATTCGATTTCTCAAAAGCGGATTACAATGCTAAATTCTCATCTACATAGCAGCATTTTTGAGTTATTGAATTCACATAATACAATTACACAAAGTAAATGCAATGCAAATTACTCTTTCAACTTTAAAAAAAATTTTCAGTGGAACTTTGTGATGACATATTTCATTCGAACTTCGATTCTGATATATTATAAAAATCACATTCTAAATTAACTTTATAGCTTTCATTTTTGGAATATTATGTTCACTTAATGCAATTATCCAAAGTAAATGCAGTTCAAATTACTCATAATGCAGTTCAGTTATTCTTTCAGTAAAACATTTTTCAGTGAAACTTCGTGACAACATATTTCATTTGAACTTCGGTGCTGATATACGTAAAAATAACATTCTTAATTAACTTTGTAGCTTTCGATTTTGGAATATTTTGTTCACTTAATGCAATTACTCAAAGTAAATGCAATTCAAATTACTCATAATGCAGTAAATGTAAGTAAAACATTTTTCAGTGAAACTTCGTGAGAGCATATTTCATTCAAACTTCGATACTGATATGCGTAAAATAACATTCTTAATTAACTTTATAGCTTTCAATTTCGAAGTATTGTTTTCACATAAAAACAATACACAACTATAAAAAAAGTATGTGTGCATGTGTTTTCGGTTTCAGGGAGATCTGAAACATAGAGACGGGGGAAATTTTTATCCGGTTTGTTCAATTGCGTCGTTTGCGAGAGAAGCAAGAAATGAAAGATGTTAACTGATGGCAAGCACGTTATTTTTAAAGAATCGAAAAGGTGATTATTTTATTTGAAAGCGAATAGATTCGGCTCACTTTTGAAATTCTATAACATCCGTGAAGAGCACTTCATATTTATATTTCAGTAAACTTCTAGATTCTTCTACGTATTCTTCGCAATAGCGTTTCTGATCATTTTTGAAAATATCTATGCATATCTGGTAAAGGTTTTGCGTTTACTTTTTCAACAGCCATTTGAATATTTGGCAGAAATTTTATAGTTTGTTTCTTTTGGTGTTGCCAGAAAATTTCCTAAAGTGCATGGTACGTTTACTTTGCTTTATTATATCATTATCCTTAATTTTTTTCATTTAATTAATGATTTATGACGAATTTTTATTCAATTTGTTTTAAAATCGCAATCTGGGACTGTACGTTTTACTTTAACCGTAATGGCTATTTAACCACTAAGTGTCATGTTTTTAGACAATTGTCTAAAAACAGTACAAAGTAAGAAATACAATAACTTTTTTTGAGCTTTTATTAACTTGAATTGAAATCAAAATTTGTTATCTTAACTCTTTAAAAAATATTATGCTGAGGCAGTTGTCAAATGATGGTAGAAAAAAGATATTTTTATTTGAAAGTGGATTATTACCTAATTATATATATTTTATTAATAGATTATTATGAATTTGAGAATTTATCGAAAACACTCCGATGTGCAAGGCGTTTCAAAACTCATGATAGTCACATTAGAACAACATGGAGAACTATTAGACAGGCTTTGATTACTCAATAATTATACTATGAATTCAGCTCTGAAAGATGAGTTTACAGCAACCTACCAGTTTGCCTTGTTGCAATTTAGAATTTCTTGCCAATACGTTTTAATGCTAGTACTATTAATTTTAAAACATTCTGTATTTTGAATTCTTTGATACAGGGAAGCGTTTTTAAAAAAACTGAAATAAAATTGCTTTCCAAAAGTCTTATATATTATCATAATTTTCTTTCCAACTCGTTTAGCCAACATTTAGCACAACATTTACAGATTCATTCTTTTCTTTGCCGGCGTCCTGGCATAGGGGTAGCGCATCTTCCCCGTGATGTGGACGTCCCGGGTTTGAGTCCCGGTTTGGGCATGGTTGTTCTTCCGTTGTTCTATCTGTGAGATGTGTGAATGTACCCTCCTGTAAAAAGGGATTTTGCAAGCGAATGAGTGATGCGTGAGTAGTGAAGTCGTACTCTTCGCCCAATTTGGCTCTGCGATAAAGACAAGAGGCGCTCCCCCTTAGGCTTAAATCGGCTGTCTTCGAACAGCGGGCTTGTCCGTGGCAAGTGCCATAAGAAACTACAACATAATTTACTTTATTAACTTATATATAAGATGATTTTTTTTCATAAAGCTTTCTACTGAAATTTTAATTATTGGAATTATTTCTATATTTCCTAAATACTTTAAAATCATTTCTTAAGAACATAATGAGAAAAAATGTCTTTATTAATGGTAAGAAAATAGCAATTGAAACTTCATTGAGGAGAAAATCTTTAAAGATTTTGTTTATATGTAGAAGCCACAGTTAATTTCAACCAGTGGTAATAAATATTTCTAGCAATGAAACAGAATTTCGTAAGCTCTACATTAATTGTCTACTGTCAGCTTCTTGTGATTTTTTCCGAATATCTCATATTTAAAAATAATTTACGTAGAAATTGAAGTTTTTTTTTAATCGCACCAACAATAATTTTACAAAAGTAGAAATGTATTTTAATTTCAAAAATATAAATAAAGAAATTAGAGATTGAATCGAATAAACTGCAAGGAAAACAGGAATAAAATAACATTCTTTTTTTTAAATTATTGGTGTCTTTTATTAAAATAATATTACAATTCGTTAAATCATAATATAATATTCGATTAATCAAAAAAAGTTTACACAATTTTTTTTTCCATTTTCGTTTCGATAGATTAAAATAAAATATTGGTATTTTATATATAGAATTATGTAGTTTTCTTTGAGATTATTTTATGAAATAGCATGTTTCTTCCTCAAAAAATATTTGGAAAAGTATAAACAGAAATAAATTGTGTTTAAAGTTTGTTCCATTAAACCGAAATTATTTCTTCTAACTAAAAAGTTTCATTATTAAAGTGCATTTATTCTGGTCATATATCTGGAAACGACTTTTAGAATAAAATATTTGGTCTCAAAATTGGGTTTCCGAAGTCCAAAAATAGATTTAAGATGTGATAAATAAGTACCAGAAATGCCTCTTTTGCACATTGCAGGATGGCAACAAATTACTTTATTTATTAATCGCTTTTAACTGTACATTAAAAATAATGGACACTAGACTTATACAGATTGTCAATATACAGTGCGTTGGCGGAGTTACTGAACTCAGAAGTTCTTTATCTTTGTATTGCTATTTCTGGAAATAACACAAAAAAGGAAGTTGTGGGAAATAATAATAAAAACATTGCAAATGCAGTTTTTATATTTAATCTAAGAAGTAAACATAAAAAAAAATTAAAATCCCGTCAAACACATATTCTATATACAACTATTAGCTGTGTAAGTAGAAATTCGGCTCTGGATTTGGTTGTATTAAAACTCATACTTTAACGCATCCAATTTAACCTGTAAGTAATATTGATCAACTTAACATGTAAACCTCGACAACAGGTGAAACCATCTTTTGAACAATTAACATTGACTCAATGGCTTTAGTTGTAAGCACAGACTACTTTTGTACTATAAGACCCGAGTTGGTAACTTGCAGAACCTTAAACGAAGCATTAATGATGTTTGTGTCAACATGTCCCCTGATATACTGTTACAAAAATATGCAGCAAAAAATACAAAAAAAAATTCATATCCAATATTGTAGTTAGGGATTGTAATATCGGACCAAAAGTTCAATACCGGTATTCGGTATTTTTTAGATCGTAATACCGGGATACCTGTTTTAATACCGGTAGTAGAAATTTTGGAAAAAGAAAGAAATTACAGGTGTTTCTTTTTTATTTGCCAGTTTAATTAGCGACTATAAATATCACAAAAAATTTATAACTTACAAATTATAGCAGTATATAAAGAATCACAAAAAAGTAAAGGAACATCTTATTTACTTAAACACAAAATGTAAATATCACTGTTCAGTCTGTGGTACTATTCCAAATTTTTGAAATGTGATCTTAAAAAACATAATGCATCAATTGTACTGTCGTTAAGCATGGAACGTACTTTTGTGCAAAAATTACCAGCTGTCGAAAACGCTCTTTCGGCATCTATGCTAGTTGGTGGTACTGTTAGCAATGCGCGACATACTTTTTCCAAGTATTTACCTCTAAATTCCTCATCTTCAAGTAAATCGATTTCTCGTCGGATGGTTCTGGATATAGCTGATTTCTGTATTGTATTTTGGTTTGTTGAATTTTTTTTTATTTATCGCTAATTCTAATTTTTGTTCAAAAGACAATTCCTTTTCACTATCGGCACTAGTGTCATTGAATTGATTAGTCTCTTTTCTTCTTTTTCATTTTCATTTTTAAAATCATTATAATTATGAAATACCATAAGACATTTTCTATTTTGGTATGCCTTTCTTCTGTGCTATTTTTCAATGTAATATATAATTCTTCAGCTAGTGATGTGTGCTGTTCTTTCAGTGACTGCAACATGAAATTTATTGTTGCATTAGCTGTTAATAGAATCTTTCCGACATAATGCCTCAACAGACAGTTTTATTGGAAATAGAGCTGATACAGTTCCGGATATTATGTCGAATTCACTATCTGAAAATTTAATTTACAGGTTTAAGTCGATTAGTAGGTTATTGCTTTTTCCTGCTGCATCCTGCAGGTTATTGCTTTTTGGATTGAATTTCTCAGTTTCAAAAATAGTTCCATCATTAGGAGTAAACTGTTAGGAGTAAAAAAAGTTTCTAGTAAATACCGAAAAAACGGTATTTAAACTTGTGAATACCGGTATTACAAAATTGTACAAATGGCTCAAAATACCGGTATTCGGTATCCAGGTATATACTGGTATTGCAATCCCTAATTGTAGTTAATGCTGATCATTTCGGACACGGAAAATAAAACTAATTGTTCTGCTTAATATCTGACGTTTTTCGGAGCATAAAAGTATTGGGAACCACAGCCAAACAAAATATGCGTCTTACATGCTTTGGTTGCTTTTATTGTGCTCATGGTGTTTTCCCGTACTACAATGAAGACGCTCTACAATTTTGTAATGTTCTTTTTTTTTTTTTTAGTCTTGTTTTGTTTTCGAAATAGAAAAGTTGATACCTTTGTTTGCCACCAGAGAGAGCTATAGACGCTTACTGCTTGCAGTGGTAACAGCTGTTGCCACACCATGCTTGTGGCAATAGCTGTCGCCATTTTCAAGTTAATAAAAGATAGAAAATCTTTAATGGATACCCTGCATATAGACGAAACTTAACCTGTTTTTTGTTACTGAGGAATGGCTCAACAATTGTAATTTTTCGTCTCATCAGACTGAGGAATATATCGAACTTTCGGTATATCGATTACACTCTCATCATAATGATTTGAATCGAATTCTCTATGAAATTCAAAGCAACAAAATTTCTTTTATTGTGCTTGTATTGTTTCTTCTCAACTTTTCTAGTGCTATTATTGATATGACTATTATTATTAAAGCAACCATGTTTGAAGAAAAGTCATTTTTGGCATTTATGTAAAAAATGCAGATTTCAATTGATTTTCTTACAAAATCCTTCAGAGAAATCTGTTTTTTAGGCATTCCGTGTGCACACTGATATGATTACCGAAAAATGCAACAACATGGATCAAATTTATAATATAGAATTTTAATCCGTTGTTTGTACACAGAAATTGTAAACATGCATTAAACTTTGGACTTATTTCATCATAGGTTAGACTGGCTCATAGGTTACTGGCTTCGTCATAGATTAGATAGGACATTTATTTATATCCAATCAAACATAATAACTAAAAAACGCAGAGGCAAGGGAAGTAAAGTTTTTCTACTTTTCTTTACATTCAAATGAGTAACAAATGTCCATTTTTGACCAAAATTATGAAAAGGAGGAGCTATTGTTAAAAAAAGACCTTCATTCTTTTTGCGATTTCACAAAATTGTACACAAAACACATCTTGTGGATGTAAGCAAGGAAGTAGAGGAAAAAATATTCATCCTAGTTTTGATTTAATAATAATCTCTACTAATAATAAAGATGAATGCTTTTGTTGGAACTCTACAGGTTAGACCGATCGACTTAAAGATAGCACAAATGTACTTTAAAGCATAAAAATGCAAGCTCGGAGCAAATTTCAAAATTTAATTAAATTCTAAATTAATTAAAAATTGAATGAAATATTTTTTTACCAAAACTTTTAAAAGTAGCATAGTGCAAAAATTATTTTTATATTTTCTTAAAACTCAGAAAGCATTTTCTCAATGATGCTAATTTAATTATAGAGCAAAGTTTTCCTCGATTTGGATAATTTTCAATTTGTAATTTTTTTGTTTAATTTCCTACAATGGATTACATTGTCTCCCTGAAATTCAAACCGTTTTTATTGATTGAATCATCTCATTGTATGATTGAAATCTGGAGAAGGATTCTGTTTAATATCTGTATAGTTTACATGACGAATGAAAAATGGGGAATTGCAATATCGCGTGAGTTAAAAGATACTTAGATGAACCGTACAGTTAGGGTTAGAACAGAGCCTTTAGTAGCACTGTCATGCTTGATTCTATTAGGATAGTCCATATGTGCAATGAACAGTGGTTATTAAAGGCTATTAACCCTTTAAAGGGCCATTTTTTTCTTGTCATATTATGTTAAAATATTTTTAGGCTTGAAATTAGAATAAGAAAAGGGATTCATTTAGCTTATTAGATAAATTTAATTCGATTAATTAATTAATTTGGTTAATTAATAGTTAACTATCAAATCAAGTCACATCATTTTGTGTAAATTAAAGAACTAAAGCATCTAAGTTTCTGTCTTTCTAAAAAAATGTGTCAGAACTGATGCCAACCTACATAAAGTCATACGAAGATTGATAAATTTGGTGGGAAGCATACTTCCCACTGCCCTAGAAAAGGTTAAAATAATACAGCTTTAATATATGTATAAATTGGATGCATCATTTTTTTAAGGAACCAAGTAGTCGTAAAGGCAATTAATTTTAATAATGTTTAGAAGAATTTTTTAATTGAAGAAATTAAAACCTGATTTCAATAAAATCACTTTATTCATAGCGAGGGAGACAGACATAAATGAGCTCTGCAAGAAGGGAAAAAAAATCTCTCTCTCTTTTTAAAAAAAGTCTGCGTTATGGACATGGCTAAGCGCTTTCCTCTACAACAGACGCGGACTTTTTAAAGCTCGTGGTTCTGGCAGGCGATAGGGTGGAAAGGGCTGGCTCTGAAAAAGCAAACAGAGGATCGCCCCACGACAAAAAACGGAAATTCACTCGGCTGTTTATTTTGGAAAATATTCTTATCAGCTGGGAAGTCCTGCGTGTAGCTCGTCAATTACAGAGCCTGGGAAGCGGGAAAATACCACTTCCGGTCCAACACAAAGATCTTTTCTTGTCTTTTTTTTCGTAGTCCTTCAAGCTTTGGCATAAACGTATATCGATATCTTGAAATGATTATTTGTATATTTTTGATGCTTTTTCATATATAAATTTATAGGAAGGATGGAAAAAAAAAGGACAGTAATCTTCAATGTAAGTCAAAATCCAGATTTTTAATGAATTCCTGAATGATAATAATAATTTAATGAGTCTTTAAATCCACAAAATCATTTTCAAGATTAGACCTGTCTTTTTGTTTAAAGAAATGAATTGAACAAGATGAATGAAATTTGATATAACATCTTCTCAGCTAGTAAACGATTATTATTCTATCTGAGTTAGTTACAAATATGTCGAGTTGAGTATATGGGGAGAAGATAAATTGAAAAGGATTAAGCTTCATGTAAATCGAATTTTGGAACAATCTATATACGGGGAATGATCCAAAAGGAATTCTCAGTTCTCTTCTCTGTACAACGAAGTTAAACATGAAACTTGCCATATTACGGAAATATACAAGAAAGTTCAGAGAAAAACATTTCTACAGGATTTAATATTTTGATTACAGCTTAACTTTAGTTTTGCTTTGCAGTTTTATAACTTTTTATCTTTTACTAGTTAGCAGCATAGTTATTAAAACAATGTTCAGGCATTTTTTAAAAAATTATGTCATATCTTCCATAGCTTCTAATTTCTTCCATAACTATTATATTAATAAAACACTCCTTTTACATGGCACACAGGACACAAATATTCGGATATACATGTCGTTTCAATGTTCAAGAAAGTTGAAATCTCCTGAAAGTAGAGAGATCACTTTCAAAGAGTATGTCAGTTATTATATCTTCAAAATTTTACATAATTGAAGATTTAATAGAAGTCATATTTTCTGTTGCAGATTTAAGCTTTAGTTTAGTTAGTTTATTATTAGATTCCAAGTTTAGTTAGATATGAATTGATGCCCTGTTTGGAAGCGATACAATGATTATTTCGAGATTAAGCTATGATAAAGAAGAATATGATTTTACCTTGCTTTAAATTTAAAGCAGTCCATTGTATCTTGAGATACAATGTACTTACATTGTACTTAGGATAATGGTATCTCAAGATACAATGGACTGACTCTACTTGAAAACTTCAATCTGATGAAATTAATTCGATTTATAATATTGTATTTAATATTCACACGCGATCAACACTTCAGATAATCATTAAAAACAGTTTTTTAACTAAATGTTTTAATAAATTTATAGAAAGTATGTAAAATTAGAAAAATATATAATTATTAATCAAAATAAAATATATTTGTATACAAATTAAAAGTTTTATGCATTGAATAATAAATTCCACATAAGAATTATATATATCTTTTGCAATCAAAAAGCGCCCATGGATTCCGTTCTTAAGAAGGAATGCAAATTAGTAATAAAAAATGATTTAATTTAAATTTCAATTTTTTGATAACGATTTTTTTAAAAATCGTTTTTACTTCATTTTCTTCTCAAATGGAGAAAATATGTTCTGAATAAGATAAATGCATTCCATTTTTTTCCCCAAATTATTTTTGAAGCCAGAAACTGAGGCATGATGGTCAACCCCTATCCCCTGCTTACAAAAACTAATTTTAGCGAGAATTGTTTAAACTAACTTTAAAAGATTAATAGAGGTTTCATTAGTAGTCAAAGTATTAAGTCAATAGAGATTTAAAATAAATTTTAAAAGATCTCCTGTAAATGTTAATTTATTTCATTCCAATACTTTCTGGAACACAAATAAGTGTCAAGAAGAAAATAATTGCCGAAAGAATTGGCAAAAAGTCTGTCTTAAATAAAAGCCTTTAATTCTTTTTTTAGTGCTTGTGACCTAATAGCTCAACTTATTTACATTTCCAGTTGTAGCTATAGAATTGTTTTTCTAACTTTGCTTTAAAATATACATCGAGAGAGAATAATAGCGTCTGGAAGCGAGTATAATCTTTCAAATGAATGCTGAAACTGAATGCAAGACTACTGCTCATGAATTCAGATTTTCTGACTTGTTTATTTTAGATGAAAGATGACAATAAATTACTTGAATAAAAAGGTAAAGGTTGCCCAAGTGGCGAAGTCTTCCCTTGCTGTAGAAAGCACACGCGTTTACCTTTTGTTTAAACGCGGAATTCCGATGTGCATTAGGTTGGCAATGATTTTTTTAAAGAAAGATGGTGTACCATTGTTGTATTGTTTATCCATGGGCGTTCGCCTTTGACTGTCAACAGTCAACAAGATAATTTCGAAAACAAACCTTTATATGAATAGAATTTGTTTAAATTGATTGAAGTTATAAAATTTTGATAAATTGAAGGAAGTTTCTATGTAAATTTTTATATATTTTGAAATAAATTGTTTAGAGATTTGAAAGATTTCAAGAAAAGTTGGGGATGAGAGCCGAAATAATAGCAAATAAATTTGTAATTTTATCAGAATGACTGTTATTGAATTAAAAGCGAAAAATAATAAATAAATAATACAGATTTGATCAGGGATAATTCTTTTGAATCAAATTCATTCCGAGTTTCTTTACATTAATTTTTGTGTTAAAAGTCTTATCAGTTTGACTCCTATGATTCTTTGAAATTTAGTATTCTTTAGCCTTCGTCCTGGCATAGAGGTAGCGCATCTTCCCCGTGAGCTGGGCGTGCCGGGTTCGAGTCCCGGTTTGGGCATGGCTGCTCTTCCGTTGTTCTATCTGTGAGATGTGTGAATGTGCCCTCCTGTAAAAAGGGGTTGTGCAAGCGAATGAGTGATGCCTGAGTAGCAAAGGTGTACTTTTAGCCCTAGATGGCGCTACTATAGAAACAAGAAACGCTCCCCCTCCGGCTTAAAATCACTGTCTTCGTATCAGTGGACTTGTCCGTGGCAAGTGCTATAAGAAACAACAGTATTCCTTATAAAAAATTCTGTTAAAATAAGCCCAAAATTGATAAGCTTAAAACTTTGAATTAAATACTTATTGTTTATTTGATGAATAATTTTCGAAAGTCTAACTATGAACACATAGTTGTTGAATCACTCACAAATTATTCTGAAGTCTGTTTGAATTTTTTTTTTTTTTTTTTACTTTCTTATATATGAAATAGTGAGAAAACATTATAACCGTTAAAAAATTCAAAGTTTATATTTTGACATACCTTAAAGTTTCAGATCTCATTGAAATACAAAAACACATTTTTGTTATTATGTCTGTCCATCTGTCTGCTTATGAATACAACTAAAAAACACTTTGAGCTAGACGGATGACATTTGGTATATAAATTTCAGAGCAAATTTGTAAATTTTTGTCAAATTTTGAAATTTTGACACTCGGCATCTCTATATCTGAGTATAAGTAAACTCGATAACTACAAAACGTAAAGAGCTACATAAATGAAATCTGGTTTAGATAAAAAAAATACAGGCCCCATAAAATAAATAATATATATTTGTTCTGTTAATGGGTAATTAGTTTCTATTCAACACGTTTAACATTATATTTCGTCACATTATCTTAACATGTTAGTGAAATGCAGATTTGCATTGCATGGTTTATGTTGTTATTATTTATGAAACTAAGTCGCATGAAGCTGGAAGCTGGTAATTCAAAATGAACCATTTCTATATTTAATCAAATATTCAAAGTAACTGGCATCCCCAAGTAATACTCACTTGAGTTATTCATCTAGTTTAATTATCATAAATTTGATTTTAAACTTATGTCGGATATTATATCTGGTGTATCCTTTACTTTTACTGTATTCATTGAGAAATAGCTCCCTATAGACTGCCCCCTTTGCTCTTTAGACACCATAATAAATAAAATAATTATTGAATGATCTTTGGCCCATGAATTTAGAAACTCGTTGTATTTAGGAATCCTTTAAGCTATCATACTAAGCCACTATGCTAAAATAATGAAAACCTAAAGCAATGAAATGGATCATTACCACATCGCTGCAATCAAAGATTTATCGCTCATAATTACTCATGAAACTACAAGTGAAAACATTTTTAAATGCACACCAACAACATGAAGATTGAATTTAAAAGTACTATTTTAAAAAGGTCTTAATATTAATGAGACGAATAAAGATGGATTGCATTTTAAAAATTTCTTCTGGCTAGAATCGGGAAATCCTGATATTATTTTTAAACTTTTATTTTCAGTTATTATATTTTTGTTTTGATATCGGAGACGGATAGAAATTCTTACGAGTTGCAGTTTTTGCTCATTACTGCTTTAGAAGAACAATATGTTCATGCATATTAATTTGCATACTGAATTCCAAGTTGTTGTTGTTTCCAATGCCACTTGCCGTAGGCAAGCCCGCTGATTTGAAATCAACGATTTTAAGCCGAAAGGGAACGTCTCTTATTTTAGTAGCGCCAACTAGGGCCAAGAGTACGACTTTGCTACTCATGCATCACATTCGCTTGCACAGCCCCTTTTTAAAGGGGGGCACATTCTCACAGATAGAACAATTGAAGGACAACCATGCCCGAATCGGGACTCGAACCCGGGAAGCCCAGATCACGGGGAAGACGCGCTACCCCTATGCCAGGACGCCGGCTGAATTCCAAGTAATAATAATAACAATCTCATCACCAAAATTATATTTTTAAAAGCAATTCATCGCAAAAAAGTAAAGACTATCCTAAGTATGCATCAATCTTCTTTTACCCATACAATACAGTCACTCAGAAAGTATTGGGACATTCGGCATGAATAATTACAAAACTATTTATAAAACATTTTATCGTATTAAAATAAAAACAAAATGAATCAAGAAATATTTGGTGTACAATTTGTAAGGAAAATATTATTGGTATTTTAGAATTATAATTTGAGCTATCTTTTCAAATGTAATTCAAAAACAAATGCGAGTAAAAAAAGTATTAGGGCACTTTCAAAATGAGAAATTCAACAAATATATAACACACCAATAGAATTGAATTTGCTGTCACTGTTTTAGATTATAATTTTAAACATAAAAATTCATTCAACAGATAAGATTGCTTATAGAAAAAATGGCAAGAAACAAAGATATATCGGTTGATGTGCGAAATATTGTAATAAATCATTGGAAAAATGGAAAATCAGTTTTTCTGTATAGGATATATCTTTGCACTGAATAAATCAACTGTTTTTAACATTACTCACAGGTTCAAGAAATAATATAATAATATTGAAAACAAGCAAAAATCAGGGCGTCCAAGGACATTTAATGAAAGTGAAGAGAGGTGAATTGTGAAACAAGTTCACTTTCTTTAAAAAACTAGTGTAGTAAAATTGACTTTTCAATGAAAAATTAAGTTCGGAAAAATATGTAAATCCTGAAACTGTCAGAAATGCTGAAAAAAAAAAACACCACAAATGTCGTGGTAAAGTACCTTAAAGAAAGCCCTACACCAACAAAGCAAATCGACAAGCCATGCTGGCATTAGCTAAAATGTATGTAAAGCAGCCAAAAGAATTTCAGAAAAATGTAATTTTTATTGATAAGAGCAAATATAACATTTTCGGATTGAATGGCAAGAAAAAAGTTTGGCGGAAACCAAATACAGCAATGCATGTCAAAAATGTACGGCCTATTATCAAGTATGGAGGTGACAATCATATAGTCTAGGTTTGTATGGCAAGCACTGGTGTAGGGAACACGCATTTTACTGTTGGTACAATGAATAAATATGTCTATCTAGACTTTCTCAAGAGAAATTTAAAACAAAGAGCGAGGAATACTAGGAATCTCAAGACATTTTAAATTGTATCAAGATAATGATCCGAAACTTACTGCTGATATTTGCAAGTTGTAAGTCCTTTACCACTGTCCCAGTCTTATTAAGATTCCTGCACCACGTCCAGACCATAATCCCTTTGAGCATGTGTGGGATTATTTGCAGCATTGTATGAGCATCAAATTTCTATCAAGCAGGATTTAAGAAAACATTTGGTAAAGAGTGGACCAAAATCGATGCATCATTGTGCAAAAGATTGGTGCAATCCATGCCAAATAGACCGTGTGAGATCATAATAAGCAGTGCCGGTCCAATAAGATATTAACTTTTAAGTTTGCATTCTTTTTCTTATTTTATTGAGAAGTGTCCCTTACTTTTTTGAGAACTTTTTTTATTTCTTTTAGTTTCAATTACAACCATAATTGCATTAATATGAGAGTTTTGTTTAAATTATAATGATTAATTTATATCAAAATAATACTTATTTCTTTGTTTTGACTTCATTTGTACATTTAAGTGAAGTATCATGATAAAAATCTGTGAACTTGTAGTGTGTCCCAATACTTTTTTTTGACAAACTGTATATGCAAAATAATTCAAATACAGCAGCTGTTAGAAAATTCATCATTGTAGTAATCGGCTTTATAATTTATGAAGTTAGCTGAATTGTGTAAAACAAATTACTCGCTTTCAAATAGTGTTTAAAACATAGAACTCCAATTCCACCAAATAGTAGATGGTTTCATTTAAATGACGCTTCAAACCATCTTTCGTATTACTTCACCCCTATTTTGTTAGCTTTCTGGAATTTGAAGTATATATACAAAGAGAAAGTATTTTAATCATCACAAAATTCGAATTCGAGATTATCTTTAATCTCCGAGTTTTAAACCTTCTAAGTTCGGAAAGCACATTTTTGGTATTAAGTTTGTCTATCGGTGAACTTTAAGAGTCAAAAGCACTTAAAGCTTGATGGATGAAATTTCGCATACGGATTATACACCAAATTTGTAGAACATCGACAAAGTTTTGAACGAAATCTATTCAGAGGAAGTTTTTCTGTCAGACTGTTTGAGCATAAATGAATTTGATAGATTCAAAACATATAGAGCTAGATAGATAAAATTTGGTACACACCTAAAATATAGACCCTCATAAATTTTGAATGGAATTTCTGAAAAAGTTATCCATCTGTCTGGCACTGCTTTCTCATGCATTTAGATACAACTCACAAACACAATGACTTAAAAAATGAAATTTGGAATGATAACTTACGACTATAACAGCAGTCATGTTCTATATCAAATTTTGGTTTCAATCGGACCGGGAAAAACCACCTGATATACGTATTCGATTTTCGGGTACTTGTGTTTTAACTGAGGGGGAATGCCGATTATGTGTGCAAAGGATTCATTCCAAAAAATGTCGAAGATTGCACAACAGATGTTGTGAAAATGCTAACAAATCTATATTTTGTAATTATAACGACATTCCAGACATTCGCAGAAAACCAAGAAATGCAAACAGTTTTGGCGACCGCATCAAGTATGCGATAAAGTTTTGGCGAGATTTCTCTTGCTGGTTTCTAAAGAAGAAATCCTGTTTCCTTTTTCGCATACTTGATACATATCAAAGAGGGAAGTTGAGAAAATAATTTCTCTGAATCTTTTAGTCTGTATTATTATAAAGGAGGAATTAATTCACGAAAATCTGCCATTATGTGCACTCAAAAACATTTTTTTTTCATTTGCACCAAAGCTTTAACTTTTTTGTTTAGGAAGTCATTGTAAGAGGTAATCGTTCAGGAAGAATATATCATTCGTTTGTTCCTTCTCCATTATGAAGATGTAAATAATCAACCCTATTGACCATAAATAATCGAAAAGAATATCTTTACGCAAGTATTAAAAATGCTATTTAGATACAATGGGTATACAAAGTTTCTGTTTCCTGCCTGGACAAAACTAGGCAAATTTTATCAATAAGTATTACATCTTTTATTGTTGTCTTTATCTGCCGTATTATACAAGACAAATCTGCGCAACAGACTTCCCTCTCTGCATGTATTAGAATGCGTCATGCAGAGGACTTTTTTTTTCATATCCCCTCGACGTTTTCAGTGACATTTTTATACTTCCTTGGCCCATGATAACCTCATGTTTCTTTCCGTGCACGGCATTGCCTGTTAAACTTTTCCAAAAAAGATTCCCGAGTCGCTTGTTCTGCCTCTTCGGTTCAAGACAAAGAAGAAATAACTCTTCTTTGTAATCGACGCCGTTTTGAATTGCAAACAACATGTGTCGCTTTTCTGCGGTTACGACAATATATTACAGTTTCACATGGCCAAGAAATATGCTAACAATATCGAATCCGATATTTCGCTCAAGTGCATGCGCCATTTTTATTTTCGTTGATGGTATTTTATGCGTAGGACACGAATGCACGAATTCCAAGGTGAGGGATAATGTATTGTTTTCGTTCTTCTTTCTTTCCTTGCCTAACTGAATAGAATATGCACTGTCTGAAGTGGTTTGGAAATATTTTTAGGAAGATTGTTTGTATGTGGTGATGATGTTTTGCATAAGCATCATGTGGAACGAATGTAGGAATTAAAATGTGATAATTAAGAATTGAACTTTACTGACATCAGCTGTTGATTTCAGTATTTTTCGATCCTAGTCAGTGTACATTAAGAGGCCTTTCTTACATTGAAATGGTCAATCTAGTCACACATTACAGCACATCTTTAATGTGTTAATGATTTATTTTAATTTAATATTTTTTATTACTAGTTATGAATATCTATTAATTTTTATTTATCTATTATGATTCTATCCAACCGGGGGGGGATATCGGACTTGGGAATGAGAACTTTCCCGAACGTAGTTAGTTCTTGATCCTCTTGTGGGTACAAAAATAGTGTGAAAATAGCTATCTCATACCATAGACGAAACGCCCTCCTACGGGAGGGGTTGTTAGGTAGCCGGTGGTGGCTTTTAGGACTCAACTTGAGTTTTTGCCAATGCTGTCGTGGCGGTCCGGTTATTCAGTAACGAAGCATAAAGGAACCTGGTCTGAAAAGTATAGAATACTTGGTTGAGCATTATTAGTACCCTAATATTTTATCCTTCTTAGAATAAGTATTTTTTAAAACTTATTTATTTGATAATTAGTAAAATAAGTTTTTTTAATCGACCTACTTGTAGGCTCTTCTCAATCTACGGCTCTAGGCAGCTTCCTAGTTTATTTAATTGGAAATACGTCATCGACAGACATGATGAAGTTAATTCCTTTGTTATGAGAGTTATTATTTATATAACTACTTACACCATTCAAAATTCTACTGCTCATTACATTATGATTAACAAAGGGCTGTTATCTCACATGGATTTCCTAAAGTACAAGTGACAATGCATTCTATTAAGAAATTAGATACGCATTTCAAAATCCTTATATCCTTTCAGCATGGATTCCATTCCACCCATTTAAGATTAAAAATTTTGGCAAACAACTGAATATGTTTCATTTTTAAGATTTGCGGTATGTGAAATTTCTTTACTTTATTTTATTTTTGGGTGACATTGAGTTTTTCGTAGAACAATAACTTTCATAATGTGTTTCAGATTTAGCTTGTATTAGATGGTATAAAGGTAAAAGCATTACTTCTATGAAAATTTTTATTAGATATCCGGAGTG
>JAPMOR010090655.1:0-12698 GCA_026543865.1 Argiope aurantia | reverse complement strand
ATTCAGATGTAAAAAACAACAACTAGGTATCAAAGAAATTATCTTGAATTGCAGAGATTTCTACTTCTGTGCAACGCTGAAAATATTCATAGATTCATTCATAAAAATAACTCTGTTTCTATTAATTAATAATTATATTCCTTCATTATAAAATTCGATGATAAAAAGTTTTGCTGAATCGCTTAAAGAACATCAAAATGTCACCAGTGTTCACATAAAAGTCATTTAAATTTAATGCATATTTCAAAGGAAAGTATATAAAAATCCATTTCATTCTTCTTCAAAATCTATGTTGAGTTATATTAAGCAGTTTCACATCTCACAGACTCCTTATTCTTACATCCGGTTAAGATATACTCGCCAATCTAGAAACACACCAAACGAAAACATCTTATCTTTAATGAAGGTATTCATTCCAGCAGCAATCCTGATTGATATAACAACATTAACTAATGAAAGGCAGACCTATCACTCGAGCTCCGCGGAAGTGTCAAATTTGCTGTGTTAATAATAACACTGAATGCGAGCTCTTTCCTTTCCACGGATAGGAAACAGACATACCTCGACTATATCTCCAAATAAAGCTCTTTAAGTAGTCTGATATAGTATAGATCACTTAACAAAACCCTTTTTCCTCACATTTTGCCCTGAAATCACATCCTCTTTCATCTTCATGAACGTACTGGCTGGTGTAATTAGAACTAAGAGGTTACTCTAACCTTTTCCCTCACACCAAATGGCCATCCATCCATGAATAATGTTTTGAGATACTTTGTATCATTTTGAGAATAACTCGATACGCTCGAAGGCGCAGAGGTTCTATGAAACGAGAAATGATAATAAACATAGCATGTCTGGCGAGTTATGAAATTAATGAAGGTAGAGATGTTTCAACTTGTCTTCAATTAAACTGAAAACTTTCATCATGAAACGCTTGAATAAAGTTATTAGGGCAGTGTAATGTAAATGTATTTTGATATATAGACCTGATTGGGGTGAATGTTAGTAATTAATAAGGGTATTTTGATGTTACGGTGTTAATTTGATTATGAAATACTTGGATTTACTCTCGTTAATATAATATAACTATTATCAGCTGAAATTTATATTATTTGGATATTAACCTATTTTTCTTTGTCGATAATAATTCATAAGACCTAATTATATTTTAAAATACTGTATTTTATTAGCAGGAATAAATATGTGTTAGATTATTTAATTAATGTTGTCATGTAATTTTCTATGCATATTTAATAATAATAAAATATACTTTAAGCAGGCATTGAAAAATTAATATCTTACAACTGTCATTGTGGGACTTTGGAAATAAAAATGTATCTCATTGCTTTCGTGTCCTTGGTCAATTTTCTGTGGGCATGAAAATAATGCTTTTTAGAGAGTTTGTGAGAATACATTGGGAAAACAACTAACTCCCATTGCTTGTTGTTGTTGTTTTCAAACTCAAACATAGAAATAAAAGAACAATTATAATATATGACCATTCCATATAGGAGAATGCGAGGGTAATTGCTAGCTCTCCGGAAGCTAATAATTTGATCTAGAAATATTAGAGTTTGTAGAATTGCACTTCGGAAGACTTAAATCCATTTCCGATCGATATTTTTAAAATTAGGATTTTACTTAATTAAAATTTTGCGAGAATTTGACATTGTCTCGTGATATCTCCTAAAAATATTATTGCAATAAAACCAAATTTTAAATCAGTTTAAATTTTAAAAAAATACTTTTCCAACAGTACCACATTATTTATGTCACGCAAATGTTTCTGGAATTTCAATTTTTTTAAAAATATATTTTGAACATAATTTTCAAAAATTATTTTCCTTTTTACGTTAAAATTAAAATTGCTTTCATTATTTCATCAAATTTTGGAATCAATTATGCATGTGGTTGTTGTGACTTAAGGCACTTTTCTAGCCCGCTGGCAGTTATCTTTCAGCGATTTAAGCAGAGTAGGCGTCTCTTGTTTTTTCAGTAGCGCCAACTAGTGCCAAGAGTACGACTTAGCAACTTCATGCGTCACATTCGCTTACACAGCCCCTTTTTACAGGGGAGGGGGCACATTTACACATTTCACAGATAGAACACAGAAGAATAACAACCATGCCCGAACCGGGACTCGACCCCGGGAGGCCCAGATCACGGGGAAGACATGTTACATTTATGACAGGACGCCGACCAATAATGAATGCAATAATGTTTATAATCCGTACAATTTGCATAAGGAATAAGAAGCTAAATTATAACACTGCGATAAAACAACGTATAATTTGAAAGTAGATTATTCAAGAGAAAAACATTTTTAATGGCAGTGTGTCACCATGTGGTGACATACAGTCTTTTGAAATATAATTACATGAATCCTCTTTACGGCACTATTAGGGAAATACATGTGTACAAGAAGCAAAACAAATGTGATATTACTAAAATAATACTAATTAAATTTGCATAATAATTGAACGTTTAAAAATATTTTTTATTGAGAATCGTGGAATTAGAAGTCACATTTACTAGATTTCAAAGGAAAAGATTCATCTAATACATCGGGCGTACCAGCCAGTTGTTAGATTCAGCAAGTCATTCACTATTTTTAAGCGAAACAGTTTAAAATTGTATTAATTTATTAAGGAAAATTCTTCGCTATAAATTAATGATAGTGAGAGAGATTAATTTAAGAAAAAATATATAACTTTGATGCAATTTAAGTTGATAAATCAGTATTAATTGACATTAAAATCTTTTTTAATGTTTCACATTGACTGTTAAAAATCTTTTTATCTAATGACAGTGAATATAATGGAACAAGAATGTTAAAATAAAGTGCAGTAATATAATTTTCAGATTTAAAAAAAAATTAGAATACATACAGAAAATAAACGGTTTTATTTTTATTGACTAGCCACCTTTCTAACCACTTCATTCGTAGAGATTAATAACTACTTAAAATTATAATCACATTTTTGTGGCTTGTTATTAAGGGTGTCCTCTGTAAAATATCTTTAGACTTCAAATTTTGATCCTTTTTTAAAACCATACACTGTTTTGTTTATCTGGCAATGTATTTACCTAATTTTCAGTTTTTTTTATCTTTATAAATCCAATTAAAGCAAAAGATAATTGGCAACAATGCTCAAAATGTGTAAAATTAAAAACTTCTTTCCACAGATTTGCATTTTAGATTTTACTAGTCAGTACAATAAAAAAAATGTATCAAAAATTTCCTTCTATTAAAACCGACTTAACATGGAAAAAATAAACCAAGCATTTATATCTTGACAAAAATAATGAAAAAAAGGCCAGAGGAAATTATTAATAGAAGCAATGTAAACAGTTTGAGATTCAATAAAATAGTGAAATTTATAGTGCTAAAATACTCTTTTATTTTAGTTAATTAAAATATTTTGAATTAATTAAAAAAAGAAAAATATATACGGTAAAAAAGTGGCATTACTGAAAAGATATTTTTTTTTTTAAATTTCAATACTATGTAAAAATTAGTTTTATAATGTAATATTTTCGGAACTTGTCACGGAAAAACATGAAAATTCAGATGTATTTTTTCACCCTTTAAAATTTACATCTGCCTAGTATAGTAGCATTATGTCAAATGGTTTAGTCTATAGAATGATCATACACACATTCATCCTTGTTATTAGTAAAGATTATTGTTTCGAGACAGCATTTTACTTAAGATCATTTAAATGACATTTATTCAATTTAAACGGATATTTATTAATTATTCCTCCTTCTATGAACAATTATTCATTCCATTTCATTTCCTTATAAAAATCAATATTTTCAATGGTAGTTTTTAGTAACATAAATAATTATCCTTTTATAATTTCAGTTTTGAGAAAAACGCCTCCATTGCTTAAAATGTTCGAACAGTTCAGTGCCTTCAAAACGGAAATAAAATTCAACCTTTAAATAAAAACGTAAATTCTTTAAGTAAAACACCCGTTATCTCATAAAATCATTTTTTTCATGCTCATAGATAAAACTTAATCAAAAATTGGTGTTAGAAATCTTCTTTCTTTTATTCTTTCTTATTCTCTATTAAGAAGATTTTAAAAAATAACATCTAATTTAAGAGGATGCAATCTCAATAAAACATCCAATCCGGAAAGGAATTATATTAATGTTTTTGTAGCCTATTTGCAATTAGAAAGTAACTTTTAAAAATTGTATCTTTGATGATACTTCATATAAGAACAAAGAATACAACATAAGCTTAGATTATGATTATCAAATGGTCGCCAAAAATATTCCTAGAAAAATCCATTGGTTAAAACCGCATTTTTTGAAACCTTGTTGACAGGACATATATCCGAGTATATATCATAAAGTTCTTTTGCTGTCGTAAAATGTTTGTAGTTATAGGCAATGAAATCGAGGAGATACATTTACTTTTAAGAACATATAAATCTTCTTCTAGAGCTTCAACCAGGAAGATCCTATGAAAAACTCTCCCCTCCTTTTCTCTTGACAGGATCCGTTCTTCTCTCATCTTCTATAACTATTCCAGTTATATTTAATTGTGAATCGGAATTCCAGTTTTATGTTCTGTGCATTGTTGCATTGTTTTCACTGTTCAGTTCCTTCCTTTTTTACGTTCTATAGCTGGGTCATACTTAAGATTTCATACTGAAACGAAGAACAAGTCAGAAGTAGGAATCATCTTCATTTTTTTTTCTTATTCTCCATTTAGAAGAAGAAGAAAAAATAACTTTTAATTTTAAAAGAATCTAATCTCATAGAGCATGTTTAAAAGGAGTTACATTAATTTCTTATCGATCATATACAATTAGAAAGAAAATATCTTTAAAAAAAGTATCGTTTATTTTTTCCTATCATATCATGAAATTCTAATTTTGATGAGACTTCATATAATGAAATAAAATATAATATCTGAGATGATGATTAGCGAATGGTCGCCATAAATTTTCAAGGAAAATCCATTGATTAATAACCGCATTTTTTGAAATCTTGTTGACAGGACATATATCCGAGTAAATGTCATAAAGTTCGCTTGTTGTCATAAAATGTTTGTAGTTCTAGGCAATAGAAATGAGGAGAGACATTTACTTTTCGGAACATATAAACCTTCTTCTAGAACTTCAACCAGCAAGATCTCATAAAAGCTTCTTTTTTCGCTTGATGGGAGTCTTCCCTCTCTCATCTTCGATATCTATTCCAGTTATATTTGATTGTGAATTGGAATTTCAGTTTTACGTGCATTCTTTCGATGCTGTGCATTCTTTTCACTTCTATTTCACTCTTCGGTTCCTTCCTTTTTTTTACGTCCTGTAACTGGGGCATACTTAGATTGCACAATGAATCGAGAAAAAGTGTAACAAAACCATTTTGCCGCCTGTTGGACCCTTTCTTTTTCATTTTTTTTTTAAATGTGGTATGTAATTTTTTTTAGTTTTGTCTGATTTATTTTTATATTCTTATTTTTAAAATATTCTCAATAAGAAAAATGATTAATTTATCATATTTTTATTATTCATAGCTTATTCTCTCTGCCGTCACGCATATTTTTAAATGAGGAAGAATCATAAAATTAAAGGGGCGTTTGCCATTTATTTTTCCAGGGTCTGTAAACATTTCTAGTATCCAGCGCTGAATGAGTGTAGTCGGCAACACTTCTATGCAATGTGTCACTCTTATTTCCATGTTAATCGTTGGAGTGTAACTAACTGTTAAATATGACAAGTCCATTGTTGATCTGCACCAAGGAGGAAATAAGGGCAGTGATTCACTTTTTGTTTGTGGAAGCTGTTAATCTTGCTGTAATTATTCGCCGAATCAACATCCACTTTAAAATATGTAAACATCAACCATAAGCTTGTAAGATTATGCTAAAATTATTCTGGGACATGGAATGTTTAGTAGCCTTTCATTTCACTCCAAGAGACGAAACTATGAACAGTGAGAATTATTGTGATATATTGTGAACTAAAATCAGAAACCTGCAATCAGAACCAAATGTCATGGAAACTGAGAAGAAAGATCATCCTACAGCAAGATAATTCTCGGCCACATTATGCCCATCGAACGGACGAGACAATAAAGGAGTGGAATTCTAAGTGCTGGAACACACGCCGTACAATCCAGACCTGGTTCCAAGAGATTTTCATATGTTTGGACTATTAAAGAAAGCTCTAAGATGAAGAAGATTAGTAACCGATGAAGAAGTCGCGATGCAAAATTTTTTACAGATACAACCGAAAAACTATTTTTTTTTCCGAAGGAACAAAAACAAATTGTGAAACGTTAAGAAAAGTACGTTGAAGTCCAGGGTGGTTATGCAGAAAAATGTGTGTTTATGTTTTTTATGTTATGTGTGTTTCAGTTTTATATGGAAAGAATAAATGTCCCCTTTTCTCAAATGTCCCATTATTATTTGACTTTCTCTTGTAAATGAGTTTGATTCGTGTTTTAAAGAGAAACGTCATGTAAAGAATATAGCTAATATTGATTTTAATTTTTAAATTATTCCAGGTTTAAAAAAATAAGTTGAGCAAAATATTAATAGTATGAAGAAACACTGAAATAAATTACAGTGCCTACAATTCCACATCCAACAAATTATAAATGAATAATACTTGTAAATAAATTATCAATTTAAATTACTTCAAGTTGTAATTTTTTTTTTCATCTTTTGTACAAAAGCACTTGTTCCGCTTTTGCTAAAAGTTATTTGATAGTCAATAACTCAACCAATCAATACAGAGGTAAACAGCTGCCGTGATGAAAAGGAGAATTCTTGTTTAATTTAAGCACGTGTTTCACTTTTTATATATGGACTTCTGGACTTCTCAACACTGGATTTCTCAGGTAGACTGCACAACCTGTGTGAATGGGAATTATGCAACCAGCAAAAACACAATAAGCCATTACGGAAGTAACTACATGCCTAGACAAAGAACGGATATCCTGTAAATATTAAATATTTTTTTCACTTTTTTCGTACCATTCATTCTCGGATTCTAAACTTAATTTGTTTTCATAAAATAGTTTAAAATATGAAAAAAACGAATAATTAACAATGCTTGGTTTTGTAGCATGTGTATACTAAACGAAATGCTATATATGCTAATATGTTTGTTTCCTTAAATTCAAGGGGGAAAATTGCGCATTTTGAACCCTAAAAAAATTGTGTGTGGTTTTTTTTTTTTTTTTTTTGAGGTACAGTAACATCTTAGTTAAGGCAAAATATAAAACAAAAAACAAATCTTTTGATTTTATTGATGATTTTTCCTTTAAAAATAGAGCATTTATGCATGAAAATTTTCAAAATAAAAAGGTTAAAGACTATTTTGGTATTGATACATATTTTAGCATATTAATTTTTAAAAAAATACATACTCTGAAATTTTGAAAAACAAAATTTTAAATTCCCAATTATAAAATGTATGGATTCCATTTTTATATTCATTGCTGCTATTTAAACTATAAACTAAATGCAAGTGATTTTTATTTAATCCCAAAACTCATATTAGTAAATTATAGAAGCGTTTCTTCTAAACAAGCGAGCGAAAAAGTATGCATCTCACATTTTATCATATGATCTGATTAAAGACTGTAAGCATTTAAAAAAATATTTGAAAATATAATAAAAAAATTTTATACCATAAGTTTAAAATGAGTTTCCGAATATAATTCCCTAAATTACGATAATCCAGAGCAATAACTTATAAACTTTTGCTAACAAAAATATTTTATCAGGAATAAATTTCTATATTTGTCAAAAATTTCAAATGCTCTAAAATCTTAATTTCATATAAATTATAATGCATAAATTAGCAGCATATATTTATTTCTATGATGGATAAATAATTAAGTTTAAAAATGATTTAATAGTTCTTGACTTAAATGAAATCAGCAACAGTTTTGTTATTATATCGTCTTATTAAAGGAATATATTTTATATGCTTCTATTTTTTTTTTTAAGCAGCAACTTTTATAAAGAAAACTGCCTTTCAAGAAGATAAACTTCTTATTTTTTAAAAAAAATCATTAAAAATTTTAATTTATTTATAAAAAAAAATTATTCATTATAGTTTCCTTTAGGAGTAACAAGCATTTGACAATTTCAAAATCTATTTTACACTTAATTCGAAATGCTAATATAAAAAAAAATTAATAATTATTTTATAAAGACAAAGTGACTCAAAGAAAAAGTTTAACGTTATTCTTGCGTATGCTGTTAACCTTGAGCTTATATTACGAAAAACATTAAAAATGCTTATATGAGTTTTGAGTGTGGCTTCACATTTTAAACAATCAATCTATCAATCAAATTATATAACAATTGAAATAATATAATTTATTTTGTTGCTTTATTCTTTAAAATTTGAATCTTTATCATTAGAATATGAATCTTCAAACATTACTTTAAAATTGAAGTGTAAAAGGAATAGTAAAATTCTTGACTTTTAACTCTATATTATTATTTCATTTAAGATGCTTATCTGCATTTGAATCTCCCAAATATAATATTTTTGAAATCTTTTTATAACTGGTGTAATAAGCCATTAAATGTAGATCTCATTCACAGGTAATTTCTTCAAATAACATTCAAAACTCAGCCTGGTGGTAAGGTCTCGGCTTGTGAGCCGTAAGTTTTCAGGTTCGAGATCCGATTTCACCGAAGAACCGTCGTGTAAGGGGGTCTGTTGCACGTTAAATCCGTCATGCCAAACGTCCTCTCGCTGGTGTGGTGTGGTGTGGCGTGGAGAAGTGGGTGTCAGCTCAGGTGTCGTCCTCGTCATCTGACCGCAGTTCAAAATTACGAGGTCCGTCCCAAAATAGCCCTAGTGTTGCTTTACAACGGGATGTTAATATAACAAAACTAAACTAAACAAAACTCAGCCTCATAAACATCAATTTCTGCATGTAATGCAATCGTATGTCTCCCTACATAATGGACTCATAATAAAGAATGTACCAAAACGAACGCAAGATTTGAATTTGCCATCATTTATAAAGTGTTGGTAATCCTATTAAAAAAGCCATTTGGTAGCTGATAGTTCAGGCTTAGTAAAAACGGAGCATTACACGATAGAATAACGTGTGAACGCAAGATTTGAATTAAAAAAAATAGTTTTTTTTCCCTTGAAATTGTTCTATTTTTATTGAATTGTAAATCACACAAAATAGTGTTATGCATGGAATAACACAAAAGGTAAAAAGCCTCCACGGCTTCGCTGGTCTATATTGCATGTATTTTTTTGTTAAATTTTCAATGACTATTTTGCATAAATGTGGACACCCTTTATTTATTGTAGCAAAATGATTTATTGAAATCATAAAATTCGCCAAATATCTAGAGCTTCAATAGAGGTATCCATTCCGGAAACATGTCAAACAACTCTAATTAAGGTAACGCCATTAACTAATTAAACCAAGTCCTATTTTTCGTTGCTCAATGGAAAGGCCAAACAGGCTGTATTGATAGCAGCAGAAACCGCAAGCTCTTTTCTGCACTCTAAAAGGAAGCAGACATGACTGGATTTTTAAACAAGGATTTTCTTCTCTTGAATCTCAAGATTCCTCTTCCATAAACCGTCTGTATTTTAATATTAGTACTAAGGTGATATCCTAACTTTCCCCTTCCCACGAAACGCCAGCAAACAGCCTGTTAGTGAAATTGCGAAATTAAATGAGGGTGCTTCAACCTGTCGCAATTTCATACGACTGAAATTTGCCATCATAAAATGCTTGAATTAAGTTAAGGGAGTTGTATGTGGGTCTGTTTTAAAAGCTCACCCTCACATAATAAAATGAATGTCAGTTTAATTAAGTTATTAATGTCATAGTATTTAATTAATTAATTAATTAAATCAGCTATTTTAAATTAAGGTCTGAGTGAAAGTTAATTTTTAAACTGTTATTGTTAATTTAATTGTTTCTCAATTTAATACAACTGAGATTTGCCTTCATAAAATGTTTGATAAAGTTAATGGAGTGATATGTGAGTATATTTTAAAAGCACATATTCATAATTGAATAATATCAGATTAATTGATGATTAATCAGTTAGATTATCAGATTAATTGATGAATAATATCAGTAATTAATGTTAGATGATTTAATTAATTAACTAACGGTTATTGTCGTTTTCAAGTACACACATTTTTTTAATAAAAATATACTTTTATAGTGTCTTATATAGTAGTACTCTAGCATTATTCGTGTGGCTTTTTATATCAATTAACAAATTTCTTGATTTACGATATTTCAGGAAATACTTTTTATAGTAAAACTGTTGATATTAGACACACTTAAAAATGTAGTTCAAAAAATTTAAGGAATTGACTGAGATGGGTGAAGTATTTCACTTCTTTAAAAATCTGTGTAACTGAATAAAATGCTTGAGTCAGTATGAAATCTTGCTTACTGAATTGGTAATTAGTAATTGTGTCCGAGCAGATAATAGTTGTACTCAACATCCTCTTAAATTTCAGTAGATAGGAACAACAAGCTGACTAGCAGCTGACAAGTCTAGAGCTCTGAATTAACTTTCTGCTTTCTTCATGTACTGAAGATTCATATTAAGTAAACAAATTGTGTTGTTGGAGCCCACAACTAAGAAGTTAGCCTTAAAGTTTCTCTCACAGCAAGTAATGATTTGCCTATGCTCTTTATTTTCATTCTTTTCTAGCATTTTGAAAGAAACTAATATGCTATGAAATGTAAGAGTCATGCGAGATTGAAAACTTACATGAATGTGTGTGTGTGTGTGTCCGTGTGTGCGTGCGTGTATCCGTGTGTGTGTCCGTGTCCGTGTGTGTTTGTGTATGTGTGCGTGCGTGCGTGTGTGTGTGTGTGTGCTGGCGCTCTATAGGCCAGATCGTTTGACCTACAGCTACCAAATTTGGCACTGCATACTTTGGAGGTCGGGAATATGCACCTGGGGTCCCTTTTTTGAATTTTTTATTAGAATTTTAATTATTACATAAAAACTAGCTCTCCCGCCAAAAAAATCTTCATTTTCCCCACCGCAAAATGAGTAGGGCTTCAGTTTCCCCTCCTCCACACACTAATGAGGCTAGGGTTAAGATTATTTCAAACGATTCTGTTTATTTATTTATATTTAATGCATTTAAAATTAAACATTGTTAATTAGCCGATCTCTTAGATTCATTCTGACGTACTTTTGAATTAAAATAAAACAGAATAAAGGAAATTAAAAATTTCTGATCTGCATAGCGTTACCCCAACTGGCGTAGAAAAATTCACGCATTTGCGTTACTGTAACTGGGTTTGAAAATTCACGCATGCGCATTGTGTTCTGATTGTTTAGATTTATTTACTAAGCGGATTAGATTTAAATTATTTTTAGGTTAGTTCTATGCTTTTGTAATTAAATTGTATTTATGTTAGTTACATATTTTTTGTATATGCTTATAGTTTTAAGTACATCGTTTTTGAAGTAGTTTTTTTAACCTGTTTTCGACCGATTATTTTAAACAATTCTGTTTATTTTCTTAGTGTTTGATGCATTTAAAATGAAACATTGTTAATTAATCGATCTGGTCGTGATGAATCTGAGAAAATTTTGTTGACAAATTATTGAAATATTACATGAATTATGAAAGATATTCTTTAGTGTCCATAAAGCTTAAACGCTCAGTGACTATTTTCAGTAATCATATTACAAAAAAATACTTTGTTTCAGTAAAAAATATTATTATATTAATTGCAGATTAATCCTTTCCACTTTAATTTAAAACATAAATTCTACGAGAGCTAACAGAAAATTAGAGAGATACATATTACGTTATGACTGAAGGCCTTTATAATATTATGAGTGAATTATATGACTATTAAAATTTGAAGTTTTAAAATATCTTGATGAAGAAGCTATTAAAGTAGGAATTGCATAAAATATTTAATTATTAAAATTTTAACGAACATTAAGATTGGCGAACCGGCTGGTCGCCATAGATAGATAGATAGATGTATATAATAATATATATGTTTGAAAGATTGCATTTGTGTGGATTTTGAAGTGCATTTTTTAAATAAGTTTGTCTTTTAATGGAAAATAGATTCAAAATTTAAATAGTTGAAATATAGAGATTAGTGCAATTAAAATTTTTGAGAATTAATGATTCAGGACTTACATATAATGTTTTTGTAGGACTCGTATGTCGTTCTGTTTATTTTAAATTTATTATTGATTTTATTAGTAGATATCACTTTTATTGATTTTATCTAAGGTATTTATTGAATTTTATTTTTAAAAAACTGTGCTTTCAACTATAAATGCGATTAAATTGAAAGACAGAGTTTGTTGTTGTTGTTACTTAAGCACTTATAGACAGGCCCGCTGACGCCCCTGAGCACCCGAGGGCAGAAGTCTGACTTCTAGCTCATATGAGGATGACACACACATTCGCTTGCACAACCCCTTTTTACAAGGGGGCTCTTTCACACACCTCACAAATAGAACACAGGTGAAGAACAATCCGAACCGGAGCTCGAACCCTGGATGCCCAGATCACGGGGAAGGCGTAAGAGAGAATTTTCAGATGAGATTATATGATTGGAATCAATTCTCATATTTATTATGCAGAAATTATATTGACAAAGACACATACATATTCATTTTTATTATTGCTAAAGATTTATAGATGAAAATTCTTTTATATAAGTTGACGGGA
>JAPMOR010090650.1:148444-159953 GCA_026543865.1 Argiope aurantia | reverse complement strand
GGACCACTGATAACTCTAAATTAAAATATGCATTAGTAATTTTTTTGACTGTATTAAGAGACAAGAAAAATCATATTGTACTTAAAGTTTATTGTATTGTAATTAAAGCTTAAATTAAATCAACTGATTCTTAAAACATTATAGAATCGTATGGGAAATAAACTCCATCAAAAGGTAAAAGGCGTTTATAGCGAAAATAAATTCATAATTAAAATATTTAAAAAATTGTTCATTGTTTTATTTGGTACTTTGTTATATAGTTAAAAATACTGCGTTTTAGTTATTTTGTATAATTGGAAAAAAATACCGCCAGAAACCAAAATATGTAATACATGTAAACCGCGACATAAACATTTTTTTCTTTTCATTCATTTAAGTACAACAGAATAAAAAAATTCTTAGACAAATGTTTAAATTTTGCATTATATTTAAAAATTAAATTCTACTTGTTGAATAATTTATATTTAATTATTTTTCCTACTTTTAAAAAAATATTTATTTTACAACTTTTTTTAATAACTGTGTCTAAATAAATAATAACTAAATAAATAATAGCTGTGTCTATTGTGAACTTTAAAAAAAGGAAAACTGAAAGGCAAATTTATCGACGAAATTAAAGTAAAGAACAAAGAGATTATAATTCATGATCTTCGAATAAAAATCTCATGTTCAATTCAAATTATTTACTCCTTTGGAGATTTCGCAATTTCTTTTATTCACTTCTTTGAACATTCTTCAATAAAAAAATAAATAAAAGATTTCGTTGATTGAAGACGATTAACGATAATTGAAAAGAAAAAGAAAACAATTATTGATGTTTTTTAATCTCATTTCTTTCGAACATTCTTTCACAATTTTGTGCAATCGTGGAAAAAAAAAAAAGAGAGAGAGAGAGAGAGAAAGAATTCATTATTTTCATTTTTTTTTCCAGCTGCCATCAGATTAACGATTTCTTTCGAATTGTATTCGTTATTTTAAAATGAACTCTTTTAATAACAATGTCTTAATGGACATATGAATGCGGAAATTGCTATTTATCATCAAGAGATATTGATTAAGATCCAAGACAATCTCCATTACGATAATTTGAATTGCTATTTTACTGCAACGGCTGGAGATAGTGATTTCGGTTTCTCCCTTTAAGTATATCCATGCAGTGAGCATTCACGGTTTATTAAATTTCATTGGGCAATATATCACATGGACAAAAAGCAAAAAAGAGATAACAACACTTTTAAGTTAAAATAGCTCAGACGCATAAAACCTTATGTCTAGACCCAAGCCAGCCGTGTGCAGAACCGTATGTATGTTTAAAAGGATTCGGAACATTATTCTTAACGTTGTCAAAATAGAACTTGCGAACTTAAAACGTTTTTCTTATTTAACTTTAAAATAAGGAACTGAATTAGAAAAAATGGATGTGTTTAAATCGTTTTGGAAAAAATCTGTTTAGTGCATTACTAGTCATAAATAAAAAAGCATTTTAGTCAGATTTCCATTTACTTGACTAAATTTTGCGACCTTTGTTTTCCAAGCGTTTTACCTCTGTCGATTTTAGTTAAATTATACAATAGGAAATATGCTTAAAAATATTGAATTTTCAAGTTGTTCTTTAGAACAGTAAATAAAAATGACTTATGGAAGTATTTTCGTAAATGTCTTTTTTTTTATATTCTATGTTCGTGTAAGAATTTTCATGCTTGAGAGAATTTTTTTATTCATTCCTCCTTATTTGTTGATATTTTAAACAAAGGACAGAAATGCTGTGTCTTTTCTTTGCTTGGACTCAATATTGGCGGGGAGTATTGGAGAATCTACGGCACACAGGTCATATACCACTTAGAGAATCTGTTTGACTTGCTTTAGATTTTAAAATAGTTGAGCAGAGATTTCGTAGCAGTTGGAAACGCTGCATTTGTAGCAAGAATTTATAATTAAAGCAAAGCTTGGCAGGTAGAGCTAAATTCATTGCATCATTATAACAGAATTCTCAAAATAATATTCTTTTTATTCCTTATTGAGTTTTATAATAATTTATTTCCCTTTTTTTATTTTCTCGAATACGAAAGCACAAAGAAAAGCATCGTAAATGTTAAGGCATTTGAAATCAAGATTTGGATGAATATCGGCATTTTAAACCACCGCGAGTCAGAAAAAGAGTTTTTTAAAATGTTGATTTCTGCAACGGCTGTCTATGCATCTGTGAACTCAATAATTCAAAAAAAAATATTTTTAACTAGACAAATTAAATCTAATATCTCGTCTTTGCACAAAATTTCTGGATTTTTATAAAATTGTAAAGGAACTCAGTGCCTAGGAAGTCTAATTTATCAGACTATCAGAGTATAAGTGAATACAATACTTAAAAATATGAGGAATAGTTCAATAAAAATTCATAAACATATTCAGCGTCTAAAGTATAAAATCGTGCGAAATTTTGAATTAAATCCTTCAAGGGATTAACCGTCTGTTGGTCTGTACTTTCACATGCACGTAAAAGCGATAACTCAAAAATATTGCAATATACATTTTTTAAAAAATTTGGTAGATAGTTTTAGCATGTAAGATCTCAATTAAATTTTGAATAAATTCCATCTGTCGATCTATACATTTTCAAGCATGTAAATGCGGTAACCTAAAATACATCGGCTTAGATAAATGGCATTTTGGTGTATGATTTTTTTACTGAAATTGCAGTTTTGATTCAAATTTTTATTCTATTTTGTGGTAAAAAAGGAATACAAAATGCATTTTTGGTTTTCTCTAATATATTTAAAAGTTTCATATGCTGGACTCTGAAAATAAGTTTTTAAGCTGGGATGGCGTTTAGACTTTTGCCAAAGAAATGTTTTGTTTTTTTTTTCCCGAGGGGATTACAGCTTTATAAGGAGTATGCGAAAAAGTTTCGGAGAAATAACTCCTACCGGTTCTTTCTTTTTTCTAAAAATCCGTTCGTAAAATGTTTACCAATGCTTGCTGTAGAATTTTTTTTTTTTTATTTCGGCATTCCTGGATATATTATTAATATATATAATCAAAATGATACCTTCATGTGTCATTTTGGTTATTATATGTGGTGGTGGGTAAATTAAATGATAGAAATAATCACTCCTCATCAAAAACGAAAGAAATATTTTCTCTCCAATAGAATATAAACTCCAAAAAATTTAGTAATAGTATAAACACAATGCATCATAAAAATTTTACATTGTAATTTATATTGAGTTTAAACTATAAATGTATTATTAAGTATGCCAATGAGTTACTGATGTATAAAATGTGAATTAATAAAAACGATTGACATTTTTTTTAACATAATAATGTTTATATTATCTGAAAGCTCTGATATGCATGAGGAAAAAAAATTGTTCAAAATGCTCTTCAAAATACACTTTTCTATCTAAGGCTACAAAATTTGGTAAGTAGTTTCTTTTTGAATAGTAGAAATTTAACAAAAAGAGAATTTTTCAATATTTTAATTAGATTGTAAATCTTCAATTAGTTACAGTTGAACGTAACTTCAGGAATTTCGGGGCATATTATGGTACAACTAGGGTTTGTCGATTTTTCAAACCTGGTATAAATATTGTTACGAAATTTTCTTTACCGAGTGGAAGTGATATGGTGTGTAGAACGCTCAATAATCAGACGGCAATGGAAAACGAAATAACGACGTTTATTTACACGAAGACACACAGGACAGCACAAAGCGACAACTATATACAGCACAGAAGACGATTATCTTCACCGAGACGTGTAGCATACACAGCAGCATACAACCAGAATCTACTGCAAACAGTAGCGCACAGCTCAGTTCAGCACTAGCTTGACTCCGTCGCTGCTCACTGTCGCTTACGACTCCTCCGCTCCGTCTTCGGACTTCTCCGACTCTCGAACTCCTACTGCCTTCTACCTTCGAACTCGGACTACTGCCTTCGTCGTCTCTTTGGCAGCGGCGGTCGCTTCCTTTTATAGGTCTCAGGAGGCGCGGCTAGAAGCCTCTCAACCAATCAGGAACGTTCGAGGCGTATCTCGGTTCCTACTGGACGGATCGGGAAAATTCTCGAAGTTTCGGGTATTATCTATTTTGGAGCCAAAGTCGCCAAATTTGTAGCCAAGTCGCCAAATGGTCGCCAAGTTTGTCACCAAGCTCTGGGACCTCCGACGCGCTAGTCCCATTCAGATGACTGTAAAACGTTCTTTCTATTGATGGAATAAACTATGCTGGGAAGCCGAATTGCAGGTTTGTAACAATATATATATATATAAACGGGTTTTTAAAAGTAAATTTATTGCATTTGAAAACCGGTTTTTAAATTAAGAAAACCGGTTTTCCGAAACGGCTAGATATTTCTCGTCTTCAAAAAAAAAAAAAAAAAAAAGGATTTTATTGGTTGAGACCCGGTTTGGCTTAAGGGCGATGAGATGCCAATTTATTAACAAGTGAAAGTATATTTGAATTTCTGTCAATTGAACTAAAAAAATTTAAATACTGAAATAAGTTTGAAATTATTATATATTTTAGAAGAACGAATTCAAGAAAGAAGACAAGTAGAATTAGCAACTCTTTTGTTGTATTTGTAAAATCCACAAAACATTTCTAGTTCAATGAAGAAATCTAGTGTAATTTCTTTAGCTTCAAAAACCGAAATTATTAAGTTATCTGGAAAGATATTGTCTAGAATATTTCCAAATTCTTATGTTTAAACCGATTCTGATGAATAGAAAATTGAAGAAACTACTCATCAGAGAAATGCTTTTTTAAAATAAACCATAGAAAAATCAATTCATAAGTTTCTTGAAGATTCTGAAAAAAATTTACAAAAAAAAAATGACACTGAAAGCTGAGTTTTCATTATTTGTGGCAACGAATAAAAGAACAAAAAACTTTGATATTTGATGCCTTGAAAACTATAAAACCAAGCTCAATTGCTAGTGATCGAGCACTTTCAATTTCAGGCAATATTATGTCCAAAATAAGAACAAGACTTCCACCGTTCAGTGAATATTTTATGTTTAAAATCCTGTTTTCTTAAGAGAAATTAAAATTTGTAAAAATAATATGAATATTAGTAGAAGTCTTTGTTTGTTTTCGTTATTTCTTGTAAGTAATATGTATATGTAATCCTAAATTTTTTTAATATTTTGATTTTTACTTTGATATTGATTCCATTCTTTTGTTATTTAATTAAAATTAAATAAATTATTTTTCATATTCTATTTTTTTTTGACGAAAATTCGAAAACCGGTTAAAACCGGTTTTTTAGAAATATTGAATTCGAAAACCGGTTTTTCAAAAAGTCGGATTTTGTATAAACCCTAGGCATAACAACGACTTTTACACCACTTTAAAGCTTAAAATCTTTTCATTGGTATCATTTTATTGGTTAATTACAGTTAGGATTTTTCTTTGATTTTTAAAAGGTTTTTAATTATTCTCTACTGCAATATTGTTCACTGTTTTGGTTACTCACTTGAGTTACGTTAATATGAAATGCATTCTTTTTGTGTACACATTATATCTTCTTTATAATTAGGAGTAAAATATTAAAAAAATTAAAAAATAGACGAAAGAAATTTAGAATAGTTTTACACTATAAATATGCTTCATTTTAGGAGTTCCAATATTTTTCTGTTGTTGTTTATTATATTTATAGTTAGGAGAGCAGAAAAATAAATCATTGAATATAAACAACTCTCAAGCCTCATTCCTATTTCTTTTTTTTCAGACTGAAGACTGACCAAATTGTCAGAGGAAATGACTGGAAAGCAAACAATATATGGATCATAGAAGAAGCATTCCATTCAAAAACCAGTTTTAAATTCTACCCTTAGATTTGTTTATTGACATCGCACATTCTTGGCTGTAACTGCAACTATTTGGATTGTAATGGTAGCCTGAACTAGGTCAGAGGGATTTTCGGTTTAAAGACAACGTCTGCACTTTCCTTGTTATCATTCAAACGTCTATTCTACGCTTATCAGTCTTATCATATAAAATTAATATTCTACATGGAAAATAATTAATATTTATCATGGCGATAAAGTTAATAGTAAATAGTTGAATATTTGGCTTCTCAGAGGCAATTTTCTCTTCTAGAAAATAACTCTCCAAAAATCATTTCTCATCTAACAGTTATAAAACATCAAATTCTAGGAATTCATGACGTTGGCTTTGTAAGAAACAGTCAGTGAATTGAATTTTATATTTCTGTACACAACAACCAATGCGGCACGGCATGAGAAGGCCTATCTATAAGCCATCCAAAATTATTTATGACCGCCAAAAATTAACCTATTATCTATCGCGATCATTATTTGAGGATTTTGGAATTTTGCTTACGCCACTCGGTGACAAAAATTTATTCTTACGTCTGACAGTTTTGTTTCAATCCATATATATCAATTAATATTATGTATAGTAGAAAATATACATTCTTTGATTCGTTTCTCTAGAACACAAAAACAAATTTGAAATTTGTGTGCAAGTTGAACGGAACGAAATTATCATACTTGAAGCATTATATATTCGGTTTGGTGTTTGTATTACAATCAAATACCGTATTTAAATATATAATTTAGAGTTTACAGTAACGCTCTGTAATTTACTCAATCTTTTGTTTTTTTATTGAAGTGATTTTATTAATCATTTTATATAGCGATTCCCAACGCCACTTGACTTGGAGAGAGGTCGGGACACGGTTTCATCCCAGTAACATCACGGAAAGAGACCGTTTCGGTGGTCCTGGAGTTGTCGTCTGGGGAGGCATTATGATGAATGGGCGGACTGAGCTCCACGTTTTCGACAGTGGTTCTGTAACTGGAGATCGCTATTGTCAGTAGGTGATCCTTCCCCATGTGCGTCTGTTCCGAGGTGCCATTGGATCAGACTTCGTTTTTATGGATGACAATGCACGGCCGCACAGGACTCATGCTGTTGAGGAGCTCCTGGAAAGTGAAGATATCACTCGAATGGATTGGCCGGCGTGCTCCCCTGATTTAAATCCGATAGAATATGTGTGGGATGCTTTGGGGAGACGCCTTGCGGCACGATTACATCCTCCTGGGAACACCCGACAACTTAAACAGATGCTGATTGAGGAATGGTCACTTTTAGCTCAAGAACTGTTGGACAATCTGGTGCTGAGTATGGGGAGACGGGGCGGAGCAACCATTGCAGTAAGGGGAGGGCATATCCCATACTAAGGAACATCTGCTTGCTGTTCTTCCTCTTGGACAGACAATCATGTGTAACGATACTATGAGTTCAATAAAGCCTTTTTTTGTTTGATTCCATACTGTATGCATTGTATTCATTTCTGCGCAACTATGCTTTCATCATTCTTTCAGAACAAAATGCTGTATCTCATTTCTGAATTTCATGTCTCTCAGATGATTTCTCGTGAAGTTATGGCAAAAAACATACCTGTTGCTTAAGTTTTGCACACCAGTGTAGATTCACAATTTTTTCTTTTACTTTCTTGTAAACGTAGTATAGAGAAAGCATATTGATCGTCAAAAAAATTCAAACTTGTGATTTCGACGAATCTCCACATTTTCGATATCCCTGAGTTCGAAAAACAGATGTTTGAAAAATGTTCGTCCGTCTGTCTGTGACACAAATAACTCAAAAACGCTTTGAGCTAGACGGTTGAAAATTGGTATATGGCCTTTGCACCCAATCTGCCGATTTCTTTCAAATTTTAAGTAAATTCTATTCAGAAGAAGTCCATCTGTTCGGCTGTTCCAATATAAATTAACACGATAACAACAAAAGGAAGAAAGTTAAATAGATAAAATTCTGTTCACAGATTTAACATCCCTAGTGTAGACACCTGTCACATTTTGAGCCAAATCTAACAACGGGTTGATTGTCTGTCGATCTGTACTTTCAGAAATATGTAAATGCGATAATTCAAAAACGCAATGACTTGAATGTATATAATTTGGTATGGAATTTCGTGACTACAAGTACAGTTTTGTGTCAAATCTTTATTCGAATCTGTTGGGAAAAACTCGTCTAAAATGCCGATCCGATTTTCAAATATTATTTACCGCATGCCAGGGATTATCGCGAAAACACTCGCCAAGGATGACACGACAGATTCAATAGAAATGCTAAATTCACGCCAAAGGGTAATATTTCGTAACTATTGTACACCAATGACATGTAAGATGTTCTCTGGCATGACAATCTTATTCGAGAGTATGCGAGAATATTTTGGGGAGGCCACTCTCTCTGGTAATGCTGAGAGGTGTTAAGTATCCTTCAACCGGCCCAGATGAGGGCCCGGTAAAATTTTTGTTAATAATTAAATGTAGTATCTGGATCATGGAGGGAATATTTGGTTGATGCTTTCTGAGCCTGGATTACTTATTCCGGGATCCCATATGAAACCCCTACTGAATATGCTGAAGATCTTGTTACACATGTCATCTGTTATTCTGACCGTCTAAGATTACCTGCGTAGTTCCAATGTTCATTGTTCCAAGATCCGATGATCTGTGGCAGCGTTTCGATCCATGGGTGCAACATTTATTACATCTAATGATATTTGTGCATTTTGCAAATGTATTTGTTAAAGTAAAGCTCTTGTAATTCATGTCTGTGCTTTCATTTCTCATGTTATCTGCATGTTAAAATGTGATGGTAATGTTTCCCAAACTACCATATGTTTGATAATAGCAGGCTTCAAATTGCTTATTTCACGAGTAAGAAAAAACGATTTTTGATTGAAAACCTAAATTGCAATATCAAGAATGCTTTTAAAAACATTTTTGTTTCACGAAAAATGCTATAAACACTGCAAAATTTAGATATACTGTATAAATTTTTTTTCAGTTCTTACTATTAGCTCACACTCTCTCTCTGTATATATCTTGTTCAAATTTTCAATCGTTAATAAAATACTTTTTATTCGTCCACTCAAGTTCAAATACATTTTTTTTAAACTTGTAGTGGATGACACTTGATGTTAATACAGTTCTTTTTTCAAATATTGATTAATTAAATTTCCACTAATTTCTATTTGTCGCGAAAGTCGCCAAATCCGTCGCCATGTTGCCAAATGGTCGCCTTGTCACCAATTTTGTAATTATTTAATAAAAAGTAACTAAAATAAAAAAAATTTGTTGACCTAAGTAGGAATTGACTTAAAAAATTTTGTTTTATATATTACTTGTTCCACTTTTATTCAGTTTCAGTTTTTATTCATTATTTTTATTTAAAAAAATGGCTGATGGAATCTTCGTTCATTGATTGATTCAACAATTAAAAGTTCTTTTAATTTAATGATTTTTTTTCGAAATTTTATTTATAAAAATAATGCAGAAAATTTTGAAATTTTACTAAAATTGAAATGCAGTTCATCTGTTTTGCATTATAAAATCTATTGTTTAATTACTGTTAATTTTCTTCATCTTTTGTTATGCTATACTTCTGCTTTTATTTATTTCCTTGAATTTTAGTGTCTGTAAAATAGAAAAAAAATTAGTTGATGGAATTTTCGTTCATTGACTGATTCAACAATTATAAGTTCTGTATTTAATAACTTTTTCGCACATTCTATTCGTAAAAATAATATAGAAAATTTTGGAATTTTACTAAAAATAGAAAAAAATTTCGTTTGTTTTACACTATGAAATTTATCGTTTACTTTGTGCTGATTTTCTTCATATTTTGTTATTCTATACACTTCTGATTCACAAAATTTACATGATTGGACTCAATTGATATCATAAAGAGGCTAAATTTAATATGATATTCAGAATCCTTCTAATCTATTCTAGAAAAGGGAATAAATACAAAAAAATAATCATAAAAAATAATAATCTAAAATATGCACACTTAAAAGTGTTCTTCGTGGCTTTCTATTACATTCATTAATTGAAAAAATTGGATTTCTTTATTCTAAATATATTATCAAACATTTAACGGCAGGGGGAAAATCTTGAAAGTTAGAACAAGATATTTTGTTTCCAAGAAAATGAAAAAAGAAACTAAAGTCAATCTCTGGTGCACTGATATATGAATAAGCTTTAATAGAAATATGAACAAATTATTGATGTTCTATAGATAGCATTTGGTGCACGCAATAAGGGCATTTCTCAATCTATCTTGATTTAGATTTTGGAAAGTCTTGAAAATGTGCCGCGTCTGTATCAGTCAGTCCCAAAACTTCAAACTTCTATTTCTTGAAATCACGCAACATGCCACTTAAGAGTGCAGCAGGGGTTCATCTCTTTAGTATATTTGGATAAACGAAGCTCTGGTCTTTTTCTGAAGTAGATATAGTAGGTCCTTTACTCGGCTTACTATTTAAGTTTCCAATGAAACTGACACCAAGATGTATTAGTTTCTCAGTTGCATTAAGAAAAAATTGGTATAAAGTATTCTGAAAGGTCAACTACTCGGGCCTATATCTATCACATTTGACAATTAGTCAATTCTTCTTTAAAATGGTTCTTTGTAGTATTATCCAAGAAAGGGCTTTTCAAGGTTGGATTTTTAATAATTAAGGATTAATTGAATTTTTGTTATTTTTTTTACTAATTTGAAAGAATCTAACAAAATTCATTTCTACATAATTTTAAAATTTCTTTAAAAAATTACTTTTTTAGATACGTTTAATCACCAATTTCATTCCCATAAAAAATTTCCAATTTTAATCGAACATTTGAAAATAATTTTAAACACTATTTGTAATAAAGATTTTTACTGTTTTGGTGAAATTCAAACCAATTTTATTGCTTTATCAAAATTTCCATTTCCTTACCTTTATCAATGTTTAAAAATATTGCAAATCAACGGAAAAATAACAGTATATGGTCTTTATAAAAAAAAGTTGTAGAATTCTTTCACATTTTCAGTGAAATCTATTCAGAGGAAGTTCGTCAGTCCAAATATAAGAAGAAAATTATTATAAAACGAAAAGAGCTAGATGGATAAAATTTGGTAACATTTAACATCTAAAACATTGATACTATTAAATTTGGAACCAAAACGGTCATCGTCATCAAAAAAGTTTAATTTTCAATGTGTACTTTCACAAGCATGGAAATAAGAATAACTCAAAAATGCAATGACAAATATATCAAATTTGGTATGCGATTTTATGGCTACAATCGTAATTTTTTTAAATCAAATTTTGGTTTCGAAAATAGCGTGTCTATCACACGATAGATTCAGTAAAAATGCTAAATTCAAGCCAAAGATCAATGTTTTGTAACTATTGTTCACCAATGCCATCCATGTAAGGTCTTCATGAAAGTTGTTAACCACAATTTTATGTAGGGGATGGAGATAATACGTTTATTAGAAAGTCTGCGAAAAAGTTTTGGGGGAAGAATCACTCCTGCTGTTTGTTATTGTTTTCTTTTCGCTTCAGTTGTTAGTATGTTATACGTTTTAGGTATCATGAGTTTTTAGCTTGAAATTCGGCTTATATATATATATCAAGCTGTTTATATATATATATATATATATATATATATATATATATATATATAT
>JAPMOR010090650.1:130712-148344 GCA_026543865.1 Argiope aurantia | reverse complement strand
ATATATTTAAAACTTAATGTATTCTTTCATTTTAAATTAAAGGATTTCTGACAGACACACCCAACAAACTAATATTCGATAATCTTGCAATTTCCAATTCCATTAAACTTACTGGATTTAAAATCACATAAAAAGAAATAATTTGAAAGAAGATTCTATTCCAAACTTCACAGGAACAACAAACCCTTTGTCGTAACGTGCGATCCAGAATCCACGGCTTCAATCTCAAACAGAATAAATTCTTACACTCCGATTCCCTCGAACAGTAGCACAACTACCCCCTCTGATCTTCGTAACTAAGTTATTTCAAGAACAGTTCTAAGAATTCCTTGCTGCGAAAAACTGTGTTTTCAGACGAAAACACATCATCCATGTCCCGTTCTTTCCTCTTCAGGATCTCGTTTTAGAAGTTGAGATACGTGTCGCATTTTTTTTCTTTTCTTGCAATTCCTTGTCTTGTGCCCGGGCACACGAACATGATATTAGTCCTGTCAAATGGAATTTATTGCAGAAATACAGCCGTGTAGTGAGTGGTTCGGAGCCAAGGAAACGGTGTTAGCGGTCACGTCATAGGTCTTCTTTCGTTAAATTAGTTTGGTATTATTATCTAACTATTAACAGTGGAAAAAAAATGTTGAATGTTCAGTGGATTCATCTTTCTTTATCATTCTTGAAGTTACAGGAGTAAAATAAAAAAAAAGTGGAGAATGTTTTCGAAATTGATGTTAATAGCCTCCGAATACTTCGTTAAAAAATTTACGACGAATTACATTTGGCTTTATTTTGGAATTTTTTAAATATACTCATCAATAATTAAGAATTTGAAGCTAGAAATATGCATTCATGCAGACAAAAAAATTGTAGGAAAAGAAAACTACAAAAATGTAAAGGAAATTCGAACTCCTAATTCTAAATATTATAGCATGATATTGCTTTAGGATTGATTCGTCTATATCTATTGTATTTTTAAAGTCCATTCCGAACTTAATAGCTTGTACGAGATGCTCGTAAAAATATATTGTAAAATACACTTAAGATAATTTAAAAATTTCATTAAAATTAGAGGCAAAACATTATTGAACATTCCACACCCAGCATTGAAACATTATTGAAAATCAACACCAAGAAAAAGCGTATTTTTTTAAAAAAAATTTGAAGTGTGTAAAAAGGATTTTTGTACCTCATTTTGCTTTGCAATTATCGAGGGCAAACCTTTCGAGGGCAAATTTTCAGTCATTTTTGTATCTAAAAATGTAATTAAAATTTTGAAGCACATTTCCTTCAGCAAACACCTAAGAATTAATTACGTGCCAGAGTTGATATTTCTATATCCAGCGGTCTACTGTATAAAGTGATTTATTTTAAGCTGTCGAAAAAGTCTGTTAGAGCATTTAAAAGTTATCTTCATAGTATTTGACATTCATTTTAGTTATATACATTATATATCTATATCTATATCTATATATAAACAATGGATGTTATTTTCAATACACGCTTCGTTTAATACCGTTACAAACTATGAACATATAATTGATATTTTTTGATATTTAAAGTTGTAATTAAATCCAAATAACAATTCAAAACACAAATAGTAGTTACAAAAGTCCTAAACAGCCTATGTGTCTTTACGTTCTTTAATTGGCTGATATTTCCACAAACATTCCAAATAGGTGTTGTTATTTAATTAGGAGGATAAATTAATTTGTAGCTTCAGGGGTTGAAGTTTAAAATTCTCAAAAAAAATATGAAATAACATTTTAAAAAGTAAAAAAAAAAAATGAAATCTACGATCGTAAATTTCAAGTTATCATGTGAGAACATTATTAATTTTAAGTCATTATTTGTCTTAATTAATTTAAGTCATTAACCAGTTTACACCGGTTTGAAACAATCACGTAACTTCTCTATCGGTCTCTCTCTCTCTCTTTATATATATATATATATATAATGATAATTTCTTTAAACTTTCATTTTCAGTTTTTCTAGCTAGCAAACAAAGTTTGGGAGTTCGATCGATTTTGAGATGTAATAACAGCTATGATGTCATAGTTCTACGTCAATCTTTTAAAAACGCATCTGCTGTCAAAGAAGCATACGTAATAACAAAGCAATACTGGTAAAAGCAAGTAAAAAATATATGCGATTAAAAGATGATGATGAAAATTGCTATTTATGCTTTATTCATTACCTATGCGATTTCAAGTTTCAATATTCATTGCTTACATGATAATTCGAGTTTCAAAACCCCATAACCAAAACAACATCATGTTATCAAATGATAATAAATTTCCTCGGTTCCGAAAATTGTAATTTTTTTTTGATTTAAATGAATTGTAATAAATGTTTTACAGGATATTAATAATTTATAATTTATGTTAATAATCATTTTTAAAATAATCAATATTTAAATAAATCTAGCAGAATATTATCGCTGAAAATTAGCATCTATCAACCAGTATAAAATTAATTCTTTTCTAAGTATGCCATAAAGCCATACATCTTATTAAGGGAATATTCCAAAAGTAAAAATTTTCTTGTCAGTTTTCTTAATATATTGGTTTTTTTAAATTCTCCATCAGTGACTATTATTTTTTTATTATAAAATTATGTTAAAAATTTTGTTATATAACGTGTATTTTAATAAAAAAATTAACAAATTGTAATAAAAATAAGTTTTTATTTTTTTCCATGAGTTTCATTTGACTTCATATTGTCACTTGAGGCAAAAAGATGAAGGGGAGATGGATTTATAACCTTTTTTTCGAAGAAAATCGGGGCTTTTGACAGTATATTTTAAGTATATATTTGTATATATAGTTAAAATATACTGATAAAATAATATATTGAATGTACGAAAATATATTCAGTATATATTTTGTCGGTATATATTTAAATACAAGGAATTTATATATATAATACTTTTTAAGTTTCGATTTTCTAGAAACATTGTATCATGATACTTATTCTGCTTATTTATCTCATTCTTATTCTTACTTATTCTGCTTTCGCCTAGCTTGGTTGTTTCAGATGTTACATTTTGTGCGTAATGGTTTCTACAATACGCAATTTAAAGAAATAATGATAGCTTAAATAGCATTATGTAAACAAAAATGAAAGTGAGCATTATGATTTTAAACAAATGTCCAAAAAGAAAACAATTTTTATAATATAGCTTTAATTATAGAGAAAGAGAATCTCTTTCTTTGTGGCATTAATATTGGCAAAAGCTCGCAAACAAAGATTTAATGAAACTATAGAATGACTTTTAATTTCCTTATAACAATAATATAATTTATAACAAAATATTCTCCAAGTTGTATTTCAAATTAATTAATTTTTTTTTGGAAATTAGGGAAAATGATATATATTAAAATAGGTGTCACTGAAAAACGAATTTTTAAACTCATTCATTGATATAAAAACGGCTATTTATGCAATAATACGTTCCGAAATTATTATTAAAATATAACAATTACAATTCATTTTTGATTAATTGAAATTTCGTAAAACTCTTGTTTTATGAGTTCCTATTACCCAAGAAACGATAATTTGCCAAGTTTCATAGTTCTTGTCTGAATTGCTCATATCCGGCTTTAAAATTACTTTAGTTAATCTAAATTAATCAGATTTCTGATGCTTGTTCGTCCCTTTTAACTGTAACTAAAATTATTCTAACTATTTTATTTCATTCTTTTTTTTAAATCCTTATGCTTTCTTAAATAAATAAATGGTTTGAATTGAACATTTTATTTAAAAATTACGTTCTTCTTTTTAAAAAAAATAAATAAAGGGTATGGATTGAACACCCGACTTATTATTTTGTAAATTCCATTAATACTTAAATTCCTAATTTTTCAAAATTGTTCTTGGACATTGACATGCTTACACTTACAGTCTATGAAATGCTAATAGCATATTAGATTCTTCCAAACTTTAATTACTGGATTAATTGTCGGTTGAATAATGCTTTACATATTGTACATTAAATTCACTTCATTTCAAATGTTGCCTCAAGAAATTTACAGGATATATATAACTTTAAAATATCACCCCGCTGAAATATTTTAGAAAACAGTTTTTTTTTAAACTTATCTTTTACAACAAACATTAGTTAATCTAAATTAAATTACATCTTTTATAAGCATCTGGGTATGTTTTATTGTATAATTCTTATTAATCATGTAGATAAAATCTTGAAATTTTTGTTATGTTTTGAAGGTGATACTCTAAAAAAAAACAGTACTTAGATAAAGGCCTCCCCTCTCCCCTCTAACATTTTTATAAGTTAGGAAATGAAGCTTGATTTCGCACTTATATTTCTATATCGCACTCTACATATAAAGTCTGCTCATATGTGTATATAAATTTTACTTCGGATTATCGCATGTTAAATAGGATTTCGTTACTAATGCAAAGATTTTGTTGAGCACCAGATGACTTGCATTTCAGGCCGACAACTTTACCATTTTTGTTAGGATTTTAACAATGTTAGTTCACATTTTGTTTAGCTGGTGACGACCGAGATAAGAATCCTTCAAATGAATCGCCGTGTGATTTGCCGTTATAAATTATTGACGAAATAATTATTGGTCTCTTGTCATGACCAGAAACATTTCATCAGCTAGAAACTGCGTTTGCATAGAAACTATAGATTAGTCTATTATTGGTGACCTCATCTTCTTATACCTATTTTATGCCTCTCTAGATGATATCTTTGCTCTAGTTTAGGATTTAAAATCCAGTCTCCTCCAAATTTGCTCACATGCTGCTTTCTAATAAACTTGACATGCCAGAGAACTCCTAGGCGTTTACACTACAGATGTTAATTCTGTATACCGAATCTTATTTACTTCTTTTTGTTTTGTAGTTATCTTTTTAACTTATATTCGAATAGTCGGACAGACGAACTTCCTCTGAACAGATTTTACTCGAAATTTGATAGAAATCTGCAAATTTGGTATAAAGACCATGTACCAAATTTCAGCCCTCTAGCTGAAAGTATTTTTGATTTATCTTTGTCACAGACAGACAGGCGGAGACATTTTCCAAAAATGTGTTTTTCGAACTCATAGAGGTCTGAAACATGGAGATTCCTTAAAATCTTAAGTCCGATTTTTTAAACGTTTATTATACTTTCTCTACACTACACATACGAGAAAAGTAAAAAGCCCGCATGTTTATTTTAAACTCGGTTTTTATTTCCTTGTATGCAAACTTAGCATAAAAACAAATAGCAGACCATAAATAACAGTCTTAAATAACACAATATTGACGCTATTGATTGTATTATGCTAATGATATTGTTCATTTCCACAATGATTTGGTTGGAAAGTTTTTACTTTTTTGTTGACTGATAGAAACATAGATAACAAAATGCACCGGTTTATTTCTCATTTCTCATATTTAGCATATGCAAAGAGAAAATGTTATACGCATCGAAATAATCGACTTATAGATTTTGATCTACAAATTTTCAATAATCATGACATTGGAAAAAACTGTAACAACTTATATTTTTAGAAATACCCTTATCTGTATGTGAATACGATAAATCCAAAATGAAACTAGGTAAATGGATTAAATTCAGTATATGATTCTTAAATGAAAATTATATATTTTTGTCAAATTGCAGACAAAATCTTTGAACAAAAAGTCTGTTTATCTGTGCATATGAATATGAACGTGATAACTCAAGAACACGAGAAACTAGAAAGATGAAATTTTGCAAAGGGCTTTGTTACTAACTAGCCGCCTTTGGTGACCATCTGATTCTCTAGGCAGATAGGTTATTTTTAATTTCAGTTAAATCATTTAGATATAACTTCCTGTCCATAATTTTGTTAAACTGTCTTATATTGAAGCCAAGTTTTGACTTACACATATTCTGACCATTGTGTACATGAACCTCTCTAATAGAGACCATTTCCATAAGCATCACAGCTCTATTAAACAGATTAATGTGCTATTCATCTATCTTCTAAATTTTAGAGTATTTAACTTTGTGCTTGTCTTGTAAACTACGCATATATTAAGCAAATACTTTTTTCCTCAGCTAACAGTAATTGGAAAATCAATTGATTAAATATTTAATCAATAACTGCTTGAACAGCAATTCAACAAAGAAATATATTTTTAATAATTGTTCAAGAAAACCTTTTTTCAAAATTGTCAAATTTCAAGAAAGAATTAAGTTGGTAACATTAAAATAGATTTTTTAAAACTTTGAAATGACGCAAAATTTATTTTTATGTGATAACAATTTCTGAAATTACTGCAAAAAATGTCAAAATTAAGCTTAATTTTTAATTAATTAAAATTCTAATAAAAATTTCAAAATATTCGCTTTTAGGCGCAACATTCTTCATCTTTAAGGAATTGTACCATTTGAATACAGCTACCATTTGTATCATTTGAATTACAGCTACCATAAATTTGGTATCTGTAATTCAAATGGTAGAATGCCAACACAAATATGTATCTCTTTGTTATTAATAAAGATAGTATAGATTGGTATAATCAAAGATAAACTGTCTGTCGATCTGAATATTCTTAATCATAAAAGTGTACTTGTATCTCCAAGTCACATCTAGATAGATAAATATAATTTCACATATTTAATTACTACATTTATCTAGCTCTATTAGGATATAAAGTTCTGAGTAGAATCGGTTAACATAAAATTCAATATAATACCAAATATTAATTTATTTTAAATACATCAGACTATACTCTCCCATTCATGTATAGAAATTCTTTAAAAACCGACAGAAAAAGAACACCAAGTCAATAAGCAGCACTGGTTTGCTTTGAAACTGAAAGGAGAAAAATAAATACGACTTTGAAAAGTTTCACTCTCGAATTTCCTAATAAAAAGTCTTTCCACATCAAACTGAAACTAATGAAGCAGTTCGTTTTGCTAAAAGTATTTCAAGAATGTTCTCGCCCGAAAAGTTCTCAAAACACTGAGGGAGTGAATTGAAAGAAGGCATTTTTATAGAAAGAGCAGCTCAGAGGCTTTGAAGAGCGATATATCTGATGGAAAATTGGAAAATGTCAAGAGTAGTCTTGGAGGATCTTTTAAATAAAGTTCCGAAGAAGAACTTTTCAAGTTACTCTATTTCTAAACAAATACTGAAAGACGTCATTGGCAATGGAAGCCGTTTCCATAAGAATTTTTAAATTTTCAGTCAAGTTAAATGGATGCCGAACATAAACTAATCGGGATAAATGTAATAGACTAAAATAAAATAAGCGTTGTCTCCGAACAGGGTATCTGCAGAATTGGTCTCTCCTCATCTTTTCCTTGTTCTCTTTAGTTTCGCGACACAGTGAAATGAAAATGTTTTATATATATATACTTACATAGAAATACATTTGCTTTATTATTTGTGTATTTCTGTATATTGTACTATGTATTATATTAAGGTATCCGAACACGTTCGGAGCACTTTTTTAGAAAAACATGGTGTAGACATACTTTAACCATATTTCTAGATTTAAGACTATTCAAAATTAGTAATAGGATGTCAATATTAGAAATAAAAATTAAAACTTTTTGAGAATTGGCATTTAATAGCATAAATTTATGCAAATTCTTTAAAAACTTCAAACTGGATAGTTCAAAAACTATTACTTTCATTCGAACAAAACTTATGCCAAAATAAACTACATAATTTTCTTTAGGGGATAAACTTCAATCGTATGGTTATAGTAATAAATAAAAATTTTAGAAACAGTCGAAGAATTTATCATGAAATTTTCAGTAAATTTATGTCGTTATTGTTCAATAGGTTGTAAATTAAAAAATATTCTCTCAATCTAAATTCTTTTAGTTCATTGCCTAGAAAATAGTATAAAGACAAATTCCTCCAAATTTCATAGTAATATGATAATTATGTTTTGAGTTATTTGATTCAAAGTGAGCAAAAAATAAGAAAAAATCTATTTTGAGAAAAATGCATTTAAAATATACACTAACATGTTTTAATAATAAATTATGTGTGTACATATTTAAAATTCATCACATTTATAAGTTATACCTTCTTTCTCCTCAGCATTTAATAATTTCCATTTTTTAATCATTTTTTTTTCTGGCAATATTTGTGTTTGGCAGTAAATGCCGCCTAGATTCGTATATTCTGTTTCTGTCGCGCTCAGCAAATGCTCTAACTACATTTGCACTAGGATACACTCCAATAACCTTAAGATCATTCCAAATCCTATAAAATCTTCATTCAAAAGTATTACAGACATAAACGCTCCTAATCTGAGGGTTCGGAGCTCAACAAAGATTTCTTTAGGTACAAATTTCCACAAAACACCTTTGAAACTCTCATTGGCATTTTGCATTTTGCAGTGCAAAAAATGTTCCATATTTAAAATTAAATTTATTTTTATACAAATTTTTAACATGTTTTTGACCCTTTAAATCGGTACTTCCGGTTATTTAAATCCCCACTTCAGGTTTAACGGTCATTACGAAAATATTAATATCTTGCCTTCTAATTAACATAGACAAAAGTAAACCTGTTTTGGATAGCTGAAAGACTTTGTCTATCCAATGAAAGAATTTTTAAAAAATGTCATTTTTGGCGAAAATGGACCTTTTTTATCTTTTTCGAATACCTTAAGTATTTTTTATTATACATATTCCGAAACGTATTTCCTGTTGGTCAAAATAATTGGGTACACAATTTTATAGATGTATAGTTTCTCCCTGTTCTCTTTCGTTATGTGTCACAGTAAAATAAACATGTTTATACATGTCTATGTATTGTATTGAGTAAATATTTTTATGATGTTCCGAAATATATTTTCCTTTGAATAAAATGATTCAGTACAAAATTTAATAGATGTATATTTTTTTTATATTCAGACCATATAATAAATTTAATTTATTTTGCTTGTTGTATTTTTTGAGCAACGTGTTCACAGAAACAAGAACAGATAATCTTTTCCTTAGAAGATCAAACTTGAAATTAGACTTATTATTAGAAATATAGACTTATTATTTTGGGTGTTATTTTCATATATATTAACCATTCGGTTTAAAGTTCTGAAAATTATTTCAATCACATATATGGTCAAATAGATAGACAGACAGTAAAACCGTAAACAGATTTGGTTTATAAAATCGTCAAATTATAAAAACATAATAATAAAGTTATATAAGCCTAATAATAAAACCATATGTTAAATTTCACTTATCTTCTTTGTAAACGTTTATACACTTCTATAAGCCCAATAATAAAATCATATGCTAACTTTTATGCATCTTCTTAGTATTAATTCCATGTAAATTTTAATTTGGTTCTAATAATAAAATCTATGCTAAATTTCTTGTATCTTATTTAAGGAGTGGTTTAGCTACTATATTTATTTGCACATTGATGGTCAGACAGACTTCAATTAGACACATTTTATAAAAAATTTAACGGATTCTTTCACTGAAAATTTTATAAAGTTAACATAAAATATAAAAATAGCACATCAAATTTCAACCATTTAACTAATTGCATTTTTTGGGTGACTCTTTTCATAAAAAGATAAAAAGACAAAGTTAAAACTATTTCGGAAACTTAAATCAGAAAGCATTTGGTTTCATGAGAATCTTGTAGTCCAAATTTTGTAATGGTTAAACTTCTTAAAAAATAATTAATAATTAATTAATATTACTTAATTAATAATTAATTCTTAAATAAAATTCTGTACTCAGGAAAAAAACATATTTTTTGCGAGAAGCTCAGAGGTTTCCAAGCAGTAATAATAATTCAAAACAATTATAATCATCGAAGAAATTTCCTTGCGTTTTCAAAAAAAAAAGAAAAAGTATATGATCCGTAAACGTTAATCATTAATAACCATTAGTAACATGGTTTTCGTTACCTCTATTGTTTATTAAGAGGTCCTTTTTTGTAATAAATATTGATTAATTTATTTGGGAAATTTAAAAAAATTGAATATTTTATGTATTTTTTACAATGTTTAATAATGAATAATACATAAGTAGGAAAAATGGTGCTTCCATCAGATTATAATAATTTCAAACTACTATCGTGAACTGGCAGTCCTATCTTGAGGGAATTAGAGATGACAGAATTAGGACAAATAAGTAGCATTAAAGTTTTTATTTATTTATAATGGCTCCACAGCATCTATAATTCTATACAATTATATTTTTGGGTAGGCAGTTGATGATTCTAAATATTATCATTAATAAGTGAATATAACGAAATATATAATTCTGTGAGCAATCATACTTGACAAAGTATTGATCTTATTCTAACATTTTAAAGTTCTTAGAATTTGAATATTTCAAAAATTTAATGGTAATTAGGCTAATAATATTGTTTAATGAACCCGCTCTCAGTGCAGCCTCCCTAGACACTTGCCTTGTTTGCCTAGTCAGATCCACCACTGATTCCGTAAATTTATATAGAAAAATATGCAGAGTGATTACAATAAAGTAAAGTATTTTGAGCTGAATTATAATAATTAATGGATGAAATGCAGTGCCGTATTGCATATTACACTTAGATCATGTATAGAATACATTTATATTAGAATATTAAGAATATTGAGATGTTAAATCTGCGCATCGAATTTTATGTATCTTGCTCTCTCCGTTTTTTAATTATTGTATTAACTTATATTCGACAAGCCGGACAGACGGATTTCCTCTTAACAGACTTTTACCCAAAATTTGAGAAAAATCTGGGAATTCGGTGTAAAGACTGTATACCAAATTTCAAGCGTTTCATAACTCAAAGCGTTTTTGAGTTATCTTTTTTACAGAGGGACGGATATTTTTCCAAAAAATGTGTTTTTTTGTAGTTGTTAAGGTCCAAAATGTGGAGATTCGTCAAAATATCGAATTAATTTTTTTTTTACTATTACTATACTTTCTGTATACTACATATACGAGAAAGTAAAAATGGATAGCAATATTTAAAATTTGGGGAACTCCTCTGAAATTTTCTTTGTAATTGAAATCTAACTACCTATATATGAGTTATGATCCTCCAATTAATATATTTACAAGTCGGCTAAGTTCACGAACCCTAAAAGAACGAACCTATATAAATTGTCAGTTAAATATCTTATTGACTGAAAATTTATGGCTGGAAAGACTTCACACAGAATAATAATAAATAAGAAATAAAGTTGAGCAAATCAATATATACTATTTTAGCATTTAAAAGAACAACAGACTTTAATTTTAGTAATGTTTCTTTTAAAATTTTTTAAAATATCATTTATATCTTTGAAGTATCCGAAAACATAAATGGACTTATCTATCTTAAAATTAATGGAAAAGTTTGAAAAATGTTGGCAGTTTTACTTTTTTAATAATCAGAATGTAAAATTCCAGAGATTTTTGTCCTTTACAATAAGCATTCAGTATTCATTCAGGACATTTATATAATATTAATACAAAGCTTCATTCTTGAAAAAATGCTGAAGATCAAATTTTTATTTATATGTATAAGCTTCTAATAAATATGAATACATATTTTATTCCGATTAGAATATCAAAGATCTAAATTTGCCTAAGAAATAGTTTGTGAAAAAAAAATACTGTTAGAATAAACATGAAAGAATAAATTGTCTCTGAATTCGAGTTGCCATTTTGGAAATAAAAAAAAAACACCGGAATATTAAACAATGAGTTTCCGTTACTAAAGCAGACGATAATTAATTAAAAAAACAGAAGTAAAAGATGACAATTTAGATTAACAAAAATATTATGAAATACGATAAAAGAAACAAAAAATATTTAAAATTAGTACAAAAAAAGAATACTTTTTTTATTATTAGATGGCAAAATAAATATTGCTTTGTCTTCGATCAAATCAAAGAATGCAAAGTTACTAAGCATTCATTTAAGAATGAAATAACCGTTTACTAACTGTCATTTTAGAAAAAGAAGGAAGCATCAGGAATCTAAATAGGAGCCATAAATTGCAAAGAAGAGTTCTCAGTTTTAGATGGTATCTAGACAGGGAATTCCAAGTTCATCCATTATGGTACGAGTATAATGCAGGGATTCAGCTAATGGCAAGAATGCAAGAGGTACGAATTATTTTGGGCTTTCTTTCATGTAGGTAAGAGACTCGAATTCGTTTGAATGTTCTGAGTAGATTTTATTGTAGTTCTATTTCTTTAAGCATTTACTGTGAGTCTTACTCAAAAATGATTTTCAGCTGTGAGGCGAAATAAATTATATAAATTGTTCAAGATGGTATTTTGGTACTGTATGAAGCCTTGCTTTATTTAAAATAGATTGCTAAGTAAGGTAGACGTTGGTCTTCGTACTTACTTGCAGCGATAAGAGGATGTCGCATTATATTTTGTTATTATTATTCTTATTTTTTTTTTTTTTTTACAATCTGAAAGCATTTTAGGAAACTACAGTTGATGATTTCCCATGTTTTATTTTAAAATAGGAATGTGCAGATATTATTTTCGAAATTTCAGTATGAAAACATTTTAAATTCTTACTTAAGAAAATTAAAAATGTATTAATTCTCATATTCATTATATATCCAGATTTATTATATGAGTATTGACATTATTTGTCGATTTTGAACTTTTAGAGATAAAAATCCTAATTCCGTTTTTTATTAGGTGGCGTTATGCCTCTGTAATCAGTAAAAACATTTTTGACCTGGCTTAAGACGTTCGGAAGGGATACGACTGGTATCTCAATACAAATTTCTCAGCAAAAAGGCATGAAAGCGCATATATACATTTCTCAATATCAAGATACAACATATGTAGAAAAATTGTGTAATGCAGTAAACAAAAACAAAATAAGATAGAACATATATAAATATAAATAGAGTAAGGAATAAATAAGAAGCGATAAATAATAATAAAAAAAATAAAGTTAAAGGAAAATAAAAGTAATGAATTAATGAAGTAAAAAGAAAATACAAATAAGAAATTAATAAAGTAAATACACCAATACATATGCAACAGATTATGATAAATAATTTTAAAGAATAATAAAGGTAATAGAAAAAAAATATTTTAAATTTAAATAATAAAATAAAGTCAGATAAAAAATTTCTTAAATAAATAAAAATAAGTTAATCCAAGTAAATAAATCACAGAAGAAATAATGAGGTCAACCCATTTGTTTCCAGTTGCCATGGCTAGAAGAAAAATTTCTTTAAGTATATTTGCGAAAGAGTAGAATGGGTATAAGTTTTCTAAATTTTTCCAGATTTCTGGCAACAATGTTCTTTTATTTCCCTAGATGGAATATGCTCAATTAAGTCTTCTATGTATCCGCACTTGTTGCTGGTTTATTAAAAATCACACCTCGGTTTTTTTTCCTCCAAAAATTCCATGTTTGATGTAGATTTGATGGATATAAATAATCTTTAAATTGTTTTAACTTTATTAAAAAGAAATATTGTTCTTACTGTGGCTTTTGAAACACCCTCTATAAGGAATATACCTTTATTAAATTGAAATAATCTAAATAACATCCAAAATTTTAAATCGCAATTAATTTGTAGCTATAATAAATACAAAAGCCATCAAGATGTTTTGCAATTAAATAGAACTGGAATGTGTTTGAATTCAAAAATAAATACGAACGATGGACCTTATCCTTAACTATTACAAAAGAGAATTTAATTTTTATACAAGAAAAAAAATCGATGGAAATAAAAAAAAATCAAACCAGGCCTTCGTATTCAGTTCTTTTGATTAAATTACATTAAATCACCACAAGTAAAAGTAAAATGCCGGTGTTTACTTTAATATAATTGAAAGACGGAAGATATTTTAAGAGAAAAAAGATAAGAAAAATACTAGAAGTGAATATAAATTTAATTATACGGAGAAAAATTGCTTTATAAAGTCTGTTCCGAAAGAGGCAGTTTTGACAAGCTCAGTCCATTTTAGAGGAAACCCATTTAATCTCTGAGGAAGCAATTATATATAAAAAAAATAATGTGGTCTGCATGGCGAAAATTAACACAAGGCTCTTTGTGCGAGTGGCTTTAAAAAATTATGCAAAATTTAAAAAAAAAAGTACTTAAAGAAAATGGGGATAAACAGCAAATTACGTTTCTAATAAAGTACGTTAATTATTTTAAATCTGATGGCAAAAATGATTTTGAAAAAAAAAATTAAGACTAGAGGAATATTTCAGTTGTAGAGTGTTGATTATTTTACGTTTAATCAAAAGACTGGATTTGATTTTTTAAATGTAGCTTATTGATAAATTTAAGATCAATAGTGATAAATAATGTAAGTGACAATAAATAAAAAAATATTTTAAAAATCAAAAGTCTTTTTTTTATGTTAAAGTGTCAAATGAGCAACGCTTCTACATGCGGTAAATTTGAAAATTGCTTAGATATTTTTTGGTGTTATTATGTACTATAATCGTCTACTATTGTCTGTAAAGCTAGGCGGAATTAAAAATATCTCCATTCTTTTGGTCTGCATCTTTATCAGATGCGAAGCATCAGCTTCCGTTTTGGGCATCGAAAAACTGAGGCAACTTTTTTTATAATTAAATTGACTGAATTATCAAGGCGCGAATAAACCTAATCTTGAATAAATAACAAATGTCAATGAGTTAAAGTCTGTAGTTTCTGATACTTTATATTTATGCTTATTCATTATATTCTCTTAACGGACCAAGTTGAAAGTTATAGCTAATATTTTAACTCCATATCTTTTTCTTATATTTTGTATTTGATATTTCATTTTTTTAATTAGGGAATCCTTATATATTTCAATTCGATTTTAGTGATTGGTTTTGATTTGAGCATTCATCAACTTTGCATATAGAGAAGATCTCTTTTCTATCAATATCTCATCTTCCAATGTTATTATATATCTGAAATTTTAACTATTATTTTTTATTTTTTAAACCACTCTGCCTACGCACATGAAATTTTCTATAACAACTTTTGTTAGTTAGTCTGTGACATTCAAATCTGAGATACTATTAACAGGATAATAACCCATCTAGGCTAGCACATTTCCTACGTAAGAAAAGTCGTTGGTGTGAAGGTTCTTATCGCTAGCATGAACAACCATTTTCCATTTCCCTACGATTTCGCCTTCAGCACTTACAACGTTTGCCAATTTTAATCCTCAGTTGTTTCAGTGCTAATATTTACCCACCCAGAGGTGATTCTGCGCCCCTGATAGAACTGCCAAAAACAGCTAAGGCAGCCAAACTACGAACATTTTTCTTGATTTTTCATCACATTTTTGATAATTCTTCCCGAACACTATCTTCTTTAAATTGTTTTTCTTTACAATTTTAGAAAGATTTATCCTTGGGAAAAATAATATTTTAATGAATACGTTGCTGAACAATGTTACGCATTATATATATAAAAAATGTATCACTGCTTTAAGTAAATGATAAATTGTATATATTTTTAAAATTTATTTGTATGGACTTTTTAATCAACTACAGAATATATACCTTTGTTTCTTTTATTTGAACAAAACATCGAGCTAAATGAACTCTTGGACATTTTTTATGGTTATTTTTGCAATGCATCTCAGTATTTAAGAGGGATTAATCTGTCACTCATTTTATACTATCCATTGCCAACCAGTAATATGAATCGGTGAAAGTTCTTCATTCTCAGATAGCAATACTCAACAAACTGGACAACCGAATTGTGCTTTAGCAACTAATTACTTCATATTGGCGGCTTGATATTTATTTAGTTTTTATTGAAGCGTAACGCGGAATATGAGGCTTTTTCCACTGAAAGTTCTCTAAAAAGGTAATCTATTCCTATATATCGAATTTAAGTGAAGTGTTACTTTGGTAAAAGCATTTTCATCAACGCTCTTAGTTTTTTTCTCCAGCAGAAGAAGGCAGCTTCTTTTTCTATCTTGAATTCCTAATCAGATATTTGTATAGATATACGAGAGCAAAGGGTCTGTGATATTATTAGCGTAGTTTAGTCAAACATAGTTCTTAACCAATAAACCTTTAGCACCAAACCAAACATCTGTATTGCTGCAATTCTTTAGTTGTTGTTTGATGCACTAGTTAAGTACTTGTCGCTGGTTTTGAATACAAAAACAAATAAAAACAGAAAGAATATGATTCGAAATTAGACTTTTTAAATTCATCTACGATACTAAATTATAACTTTTTATGTATCAAGGTTTGGTTTGGTTATATTAACGTCCCGTTTCAAGCAACACTTGGGCTATTTTGGGACGGACCTCGTAATTTTGAACCGCGGTCAGATGACGAGGACGACACCTGAGCTGGCACCCCCCTCTCCACACCACACCACACCACACCAGCGGGAGGACGTTTGGTCAGGACGGATTTAACGTGCAACAGACCCCCTTACACGACGGTTCTTCGGTGGAATCGGGTCTCGAACCTGAAACCTCCGGTTCCGAAGCCGAGATCTTACCACCAGGCCACCGCGGCCTTTTTATGTATCTAAGGGCACGAATTGTACAAAGAGAAATATGGCAATCGGGAAAAAACTCGAACTTCAGATTTTGACGAATATCCACTTCTCAGGTTCCTCTTAGAGTTCGGCAGGCGGGCCATCTGGGGGTGTGCGGTGGATGCTATGCACTGGGGCCCAGCGATTGAGAGGGGGGGGGCACATGATCAAGAACTAAAATAATGTCCTGAACGATAATAGCAAGATGGAAAAAAGAGAGGAATAAATTTAACTGGAACAATCGATGGATTTTGAAACATATGAAGTTTATAAGTATATTACAGTTTAGTGCAAGCGTGCTACAAAATATAAACTCAAAGTACATTCACTTACTAGGTAAAATTACATATATTACTTTAATAATTCATACTATAATGGATTTAATATTGTTAGATCTAATCATGTCCATGCCAAAGAAGTATCCCTCTGGATGTCAAGACTCGGTTTCAAAAAAGAAAATTAACAGAAAAAAAAACAACTAAAAGCTATATTTCAAAATGTTATGAGTAGATCTGTTTCCATGTCAACGAAGTAATTCTGGCAATGAAATTTCTTCGACTTCAGAAGTTACAATTCAAGCTTCAACTGTCGAAGAAAGTTCTCACAGGCTACACAATCTTGCAATGAAAGTGTAGAAACTGTGAAAATCTTTGAAGAACCATATTTTTTATACAAATATGATTGAATCAGAAAGTAATGACAGTAATAAATGTGATCAAGTACATATAGGTGATTCAGGTTTATCACCAAGCATTATAACTGATTAGTTTAAAATGTTGTGTGTTAAAACTGACCTGTACAACACAAGAAGTTTTTGCTAAGGATGCCGAAGTCAGATCATTTTTCACAACTTACTACTTTTTTAAGAAGGTGCCAAATGGTGAAATGCAGTTTCGCAGCTGGTTGATTTATTCAAAAACGCAAGACTCGGTATTTTGTTTTTGTTGTACATTATTTTCCGGAGGAAAAGGAAAATCTACACGATTTAATAGTATCTATAATAACTGGAGAAAGTTATCAACTGCAATTCAAGATAATGAGCGTTCTATTTGTCACTTAATTCATTTATTACTTGGAAAGAATATGAATTATTATGGAAAGAACTTATGTTAGACTATTGATAAAACAAATCAAGTTAATATAAATAAGCAAACGAAGCGACTTAAATC
>JAPMOR010090650.1:94023-130702 GCA_026543865.1 Argiope aurantia | reverse complement strand
TTTAGCAGGTAATAATCTTCCATTTCGAGGAACTCACGAAATAATAAACAAGTCTAATAATGGAAATTTTTTAAGTTTAATTGCATTTTTAAGTAAATATGACTTTGTGTCTATGGATCATGTAAACAGAATAAAAAAATTCCAAAAACAGAATTGCGCATGATTCAGCACATACATCACAGGAACAAATTAAACCTGCGTTCGGAAATGAAGATTTTAACAAAATTAAAATGACACAAAAATAGCCATGTATTACAGTATCCAAATGGATTTTACTTCTAATATTTCCCATAAAAAACAAACTTCAGTATTTATTAGATATATAAATTTTGAAGAGAAAAGATTAAGTATAAATGAGTCGTTTATAGGGTTTATTGAAATAACTGATGTGACTGGAGAAGGACTAGCAAAAGCTCTATTGGAAATATTAAATGAGCTTTATTTAGATATTATGGATTGTAGTGGACAAGCATACGACAGTGGTTGCAACATGAAAGGGAAATATAAAAGTGTACAGTCTAGAATAATTGCTCTAAATCCTCATGCAATTTAGGTGCCTTGCTTATGACACTCTTATAATTTATTAATTTGTGATGCTGCTTCCAGCAGTATATGTTGTAATTTTTAGGGTATATTGCAACGTTTAGATTGCTTATTTTCTGCATCTACAAAGCGACGGGAAATTCTACAAAAGCATTTAAAATTCCTCTTAAACCATTATGCGACACTCCTTGCGAAGCCAAAATAGATACGGTTAAAGAGTGTATATACAGTTTGAACAAACTTGTAATTCTCTAGAAGAATTTTTGGATGCAAATAACAATAAAACAGCGGCATCCGAAGTCAAAAGTCTATTGGATTCAATGCAAGAAATGACATTTATTTTATGGTTAATATTATGGTTTACAATATTGTCCAAAATTTATCATATCAATGAACTATTTCGAGTAAAATCAATTGTTCTTGACTGGGCGTTTAATTTAGTCAGTAAAATTAAAACTGAAATCCAAAATTTAACTCATTTTTAGACGAAGCAAAAGGGATTACATGTAGTTCGAATCTTTCAGAACATTTTCCTGAAAAACGAATTCTAAAAAGGGAAAAATCATATTTCGAAACAGTAGAAGATGAAATTATAAAAAATTCGGTTAAGGAAATTTTGTGGACAATTTTTTTTGCGAATTTTTTATTTTTATTTATTAATATTCTTAATTTTGCACTGGTTGATTTATAAAACCGTAACTGATACTGTAACTGTACATATCGAAGAGAGATTTAAAAGTATTTCAAATTAATCACCGATATAAAAACTTTAGAAAAATTTGAATTAGAAAAATGTTCCAAAAACTTAATACCGTTTTATAATAACTATGTAGATGTAAACATAATCCAAATAAATGTTTTACTACGAGATTTGATTTTGAATAAAATGATGTAAATAACGTTCAACATATATTGCAATATATTCTAATTAATAATTATAATGAATTATTTCTAAATGTGTTAACTGTGTTAAAACTTTACATTGCCAGTTACTATAATAAATGCTGAGCGCTCTTTCAGCAAATTAAAATTAATAAAGAATTGTCTTCAGTTAAGCATGTTTGCATAAAGCTTAAACGCATTTGCTAGACTAAGCATTAAAAAAGAAATTGCAAGAAATTATAATTTTCCAGAAGTAATTAATAGCCAAAAAATCACGCATTAAATAAACGCTATAATAATATAAGTTCGTATTTGTATTTTTTTTTTTTTTTTTTTTACTTTGCAAAAAATTTAGGGCCCCAAGTGGTTTCTCGCACCCCGGCCCCTTCATAAAGAAGGCCTAAATACATTTTTGGATTTATGTCTGTCTGTCTGCGAACACAATAATTTTAAACGCTTTGAGCTAGATGGTTGAAATTTAGTATATGATTTCTGCACAAAATTTGCAGATTTCTGTCACATTGCGGGCAAAATTCATTCACAGGAAGTCCAGCTTTCTGTCTTGATGTCCAAGTACACGATAACTACAAAACGCAAAGAACAAGATACATAACATTTGTTGCACATATTTAGCTCTATATTGACGATATGTATCGAATTTTGGAACAGAATTCATCAAAGGATTGACCGTCTGTCGATTTGTGCTTTCGCAAGCATGAAAATCCGATAATTCAAAAACGTAACAACTTATTAAATGAAATTTGGTTCTCAATTTTTGCATCCAAAGTGCAAATTTTGTTTAAAAAAATTGCAACCATAAAGAGTTAACCGTTTGTCGGTCGGTCTGTACTTTTTCATGCATGTAAATTCGCTATTTCAAAAACGCAATGATTTAAATAAATAAGTTTGTATGAGACCTTGCAACTTTTATCAAATTTTTATGACAAATTTTAATTTGAATCGATCAGAAAAAAAAGACGTCCAAAGTACACATTAGATTTTCTGGTTTTTATTCACTAACCGCATATCACCAGCTAATTGTAAAAGAAATGTCAAAGATTGCATGCAGAATTGAGTTAAAAACGTTAGATTCACTAGAAAACTCAATCTTTGCTAAGTTTTGGAAAGACCACTGACTCTAGTTTTTATTCTGACTCAAAAATGTTGCAAGACAAAAGAAAATGTTTTAAGAATTTAAGGTAAGTGATTATGATGAAAAGGGGTTTTTTTGCGAAATTATTTTTTTTATTTAATATTCTTAATGTTTACACAGGTTGCTTTATAAAACTGTTAGTAATTCTGTTTTTATTTTTTTGGAAGTTACACTGATTTTTATATGTGCATTTACATACATTTTAATGCTATTTTACATCTTTAGATGTTATTTTCTCAAATAGAGAATATGATAGAATTTTCTAACAAAAAAAACTCACCAATTAAAAATTTAATGAACTTTTTTTATTCAAATTTGAAATTATAATTTATCAGTTTACTATGTAAATCTCGGAAAAGAGAATAAGTAATATATTCATTTAGAAATATTTTATCCTTGTTTTAGGGTTTCACAATGTAAAAAAAAATCGTGCTATTTATCAGTCTTACCGCATATTTAAAGAATGGAATATGACTTTTTTAAGTTCAGGAACCAGATAATACATTTTTTAATCTATCTGCAAAATTTTAGTAAATCATTTGATAAACTTTTAAACTAGGAGAACTTATACTTTATATCTTTTTTTTAGCTAAAAAAGCTTTTTAAGTTTTGTAAAAACTTCTGTCCCTTAACTGGTATATTTTGGTATAGTAGATGTTTTTTTAATCTTTGTTATGCAAATTTTCAAAACTATTTTGGATCATTTTTTTAAAAATTCATCCTGAACGTAGTTACACACATTAAATAATACACAACGTCATTTAATATAAAGCAGAATCTTTAAATAAATCATAGATTAAATTACTGTTTCAAAACCGACTGTAGAGGAAGCTTGATTGTCTAAAAATGCAATCAAAATACAAGCCAGCCACTTCAGACAGGAGTTAAAAAAAAATATAAAATTACTTTTGCGATACATTGTATCTTTCAGCATACCACAAACAGAAAAATTAAAAAGAAATCTGTAAAACAGAGCCTTTGAACCACATAAGGAGAACAAACAGCCACCCACCATCTTTTCCCAAACCGAAAATTCATTATCAGAGGGAGAGAAAACATTCCTCAAATCTGGAAAACCTGTTCACAACTTTTAACTTTTGCTCATGTTATTTCGTAATTTCATTTTTATTTTTCATTCCAGCTGTAATTCCATCATCCCCGAAATTCACCAAGATATTCGACAAATTATCTCCGTTGTCACCTCGGGACTGAAAAATGGGGGAATTCCACCTTCATCAGAGTGCAACGTGGGGAAAACGCACTTAAAATAACTCAGCTTTTTATCTATAAGTAAAAAAAGAGAAAGAACACTAGTAAGTCACGTGGTGTTCGTGCATCGAGACATAAATCTCCTGATTTTTTTTTCCTTCCAAAACGCGATCAGACGTGAGTGTTCCTTTAATAGAGAGAGTCTGCTAGAACCATAGAGCTGATATAGTATCTCAGCTCTATGGCTAAAATGAAAGCATTCTTTGAAAATCCGAATGAATTGTTGGGTGTATTATTTTGCAAGGCTAGGCTTCGAAAGACCTGCATGAAAAGAGTTGGATTTCAGACTTTACTAGAGATTTATTCTCGGATTTACGAAATCCAAACTGAGTACAGTTTTGAATCCACTTAGACAACTTACGTTTCATCTTCTAAAGGATATTTTTGAAATATTCACTAGTTACGAAACGCTATTTTTTTTTTTATAAAAAATGATTGATAGAGGGAAATTCCTCTCGGCAAGTGTACTGTATAACATAGATTCTGTAACTTCTATATTAGACGATAGAAAAATTCTGTTTGCATTCAATAAACAGTATTTGCATGTTATACAGTACAGAAATTCTCTATCGTCTAATATAGAAGTTACAGAATCTATGTTATACAGTACACTTCCAAGTATCCGGTTTCCGACTATCCGGCTTCCATACTATCCGGCCTAGTTTACTTTTATCATAATTAAATGAGGAAGAATACGCGTTGCATTGGCAACATTGCCAAGGCATTGCTACGATCCTCTTACGTGTCGTGTGCAAAATACAAGTTGTGAAAGGGAAAGAGCAGCGTTCTGCTCATTATTTCGTCAGTATGTAACAGATTTTTATTGTTGACGCTGTTTCTGATTATAGCACGTACAGTATTCGTCTATAGTTTTCTGTGTAATCCTTTATCAGAGAAAAATAAAATCAGTTTGAGTCAATTTTCTTAAGAATTAGGCCTACGATTTACTTTAATGTTTTGTTTTTGTTTCCTGCATTTAAGTTGGACATTATAGAATTTATGCTAAAATGTGCACAGTTTATATCGTTTAGTTTACTTTTTATTTAATATATTCTTGTAATGTGCAGTTCAATATATAAGCAAATATAAACTACAGAACAAATCCTTCTATTTTAATTCAACACATTAATGGGAACTGCTTCTGTGGTTCAACGGGCCGTTGTCGCGTTCACATTCTACGTAGCTTGAGATAAAATAGACTTAGCACTCAATAAGTAAAAGAATGCATATTATAATAGTGAGTTTAGGAATTAATTTGTGGTATTAGTGTTCAAAGAAATGGGTCTATAGAACTCCAGCCTATCCGGGTTTTTTTTGTTATCCGGCCAGTTCTTCCACCACATTAGACCGGATACTCGGGAGTGTACTATCACTTCTTTTAAAAAAGTGAAGGGTAGAAGGAGATTCTTGTCGGCAAACTGTAAGGTAAACGTAGATTCTACATCGTCTTATATAGATGATATAGAATCTACGTTATATATCATAATATTTAAAAATTCCCTTTGGTCCTTTGAAAAAACAATGAAATATTGCATATTGAAGCAACCATAGATAATTATTGATGTCGCTTAGTTCAGCATTTATTGTAAAGTAAATATTTAACACGATCTGCATTTCAATGTTTAATTACATTTATATGAACTAAATTAAGGGCAGCTGCTAAAAGATTCTAAAGCTGTTTCCAATAAATATTTCTGCTACTTTATTTTAAGGTGGGTTTACACTCGGCCAGTTATAAGGCGGTCAGTAGACAGCGCATGTACAAAAAGGCTGAAAAATGCTGTTCAGTCCATGGCAAGTATGACGGGGCAACAACATGCCGCTGTAATGTATTGTTTTTCTTATGGCTCATGCGTTCTAGAACTTGGAATTTTTTTTGAGTGAAAAAATTGATCACTTATCATAGATTAATTACGACAATTTTCGCTCTTAGTTCTTTCTGATGCGCGGTTGTGTGTATGTTTTCATTTTATTAGCCATTTTTTTCTGTAGTTTTTCAAATTTAGATATGTTGACCTTTATTTTATTTTACCATGTTTTTTTTGTAAATATCCATTTTAAAAAACTAATGTAGATCATTTCTGTGAAAAGAATAATTCATGGACGTTAAAAAGGCAATTTATAGCCAAGCATGGTAACCTGAATCTATCTTGTGAAATTGTAGCAAATATAAATTAGTCCCTTTCTGCGCATGCGTTGTCTTCTTACTGGCTGTCTTATAACTTGACGAGTGTAAACACCTTTAATTGAATTAGTTTTCTTCAAGCTGTTAAACTTTTAGTCTACGTGCAATTAAACAATTTCAAATTAAAAAGAGAAAATAAGCGTAGAAGTTATTTATTTATTTTTTAAAATTTGATCATATTAAAAATAGTCCAAATTATAAGTTGAAAAACATTTTTCTTGTTTGTGTTTATTATTTTAAGCCGATTTACGAAGCGTTGATCGATAAATTTTCCCCGAGGATTTCCATTAAAATTTCCGATGATCGTCTAGTACAAGAAACACTGTTTATTGAATGTGTTACATGGAACAAAATGTGCAATATGATACTATAGAAACTGATGGAATTTAGTTATTTAAATTTAAAGGAACTTATTGCTAACTTTCATTGAATATATAAATTATTAATGTTAAGAGGGAACTAATATTAGAGTATAAAGTTTATTTTGAGGAAAAAAAAAGTTATTATTTATTTTCTCAAAATTAGACGATTTTAGATAATTTAAATGGCCACCTCGAATGAGATCCGTCAATCAACGTATGCCATATCTTTGAGGAGGCTGTTGATTGGCCTAACATAAGAAAATACAAAGCTTCATAATTCGAAGGTTTTTTTTTTTCTCTACATCAAGACCAAAAATAATCACCGCCTGATTCGCCGTGATCAGTGATAGCTAAAATTTTCAATTAAAATATTTCATCTAACTTGCTTTTAATGGTTCCTCAGCAAAGTACTTTTAAACATTAAATTTCGAAATAAATAAAAATAGTATTATTTTAGAAGGCTTATGCGTTATTTTTTTCATCTTCTATGGATTTCTTTAATTAACTATCGTCAAATCAAAAATTTGAACTTAATTTGAAGCTTTAGCGTCAAAATTTAAACCTTTGAAATTTAATTGCTTCCGTTAATTAAATGAATGTGATTGAATTTCACCTAATACAAAAATTTCTTTGCCAAAACAAAACAATTTTTTTTTAATTTTCTTAAAAAAATATGAATACAGAAAATAGAATCACTTAGAATTGATATCTTATGAGCAGAACAGAATATATTTCAGATAACTTATGGCATATCTCGGAGGATTATTCAACAAAAATTTCTCTACTTCAATTTAAAACTCAGTTTATTATAACAATAAAGCGGTTTTCGAATAATAACAGAGGTAATATATTTTTATATACCCAATTGTATTACGGGAAAAAGGCAATATTTTTTAAAAATGGTACATTTAATTTTTTAAAAATTATTGGTTACTTTAGAAGTTAAACATCACTTAATATTATATCAAAATTTCAAAAAATATCATTGAAAGTGTATTTTAAACAGAAACCTACATAACATGAAAAAGCAACAGTATTTTATATTTTCTTCAACAAATTTGAGAAAAAGCTAGAGCTATATTTGCAGATATTTGCAGCAACAATGAAAACGATATGATTATGAACAGACTTCAACAATGAAATATATTGCAAAAAAAATTTAAAAAATACTTCCAGAAAAGCCCTATTTGAAATGCATATTCCAACCCTCCATTGTGTATCTATGACAGATTTGATAATTGTAGATTCCTGGTTAGAAGAATTTTTAGAATCCTCGAAGAAATGTTTTAAAAAATTTTCAAAATTTTCAATCGTTAATAAAATACTTTTTATTCATCCATTCAAGTTCAAATTCATTTTTTAAAATTTTTAGTGGATGACATTTGATGTTAATATAGTTTTTCAAATATTAATCCATTCATTAAATTTAATTAATTTTTAATACTTTAAATAGAGTTTTAGCAGTTTGTAATGAAAGTTGAAATCAACAGGCTGTAGCTCAATTTGTAAAATGCAAGGATTTCTGTATTTTTCACGTGAAGGTGAAGAAATCGAGTTCAATTCTTGCGAAAATCAATAATTTTTTAATACTTAATAATTTATATGATAATTATTTAATAAAAAGTAACTAAAATAAAATTTTTATTTGTTGACCTAAGTAGGCATTGAATTTAAAAAAATGTTTTTTTTTATATTACTTGTTTTGCATAATTTTTACTTTCTTGCATACGTAGTATAAAAAAGTATTGCGTTCGTCAAAGTATCCGAACTCGAGATTTTGACGAATCTCCAGGTTTGAGACTTGGGTTTGGAAAAGCATTTTTGGAAAATGTCCATCTGTTTGCGATTACGATAACTCAAAAACTGGTTTGAGCTAGATAGATAAAATTTGGCAATAATCTTTACATCACATTTATAGATTTCTGTCAAATTTTGAGAAAAATCCATTCAGGGGAAATCTGTCTGTCCAGCTATTTGAATACCAAATGAATAGAAGTAGATAGATAAAATACTGTAGACAGATTTAACATCTTCTGTGTAGACATATGTCAAATTTTGACAAATGTCTACACAGAATCCGACAACGGGTTGCTTGTCTGTCGGTCAGTACTTTCAGAAATGTGTAAACGCGATAACTCAAAAACGCAATAACTTAAATACATTAAATTCGGTATGGAATTTTGTGACTACAAGTATCATTCTGTATCAATCGGATGGGGAGAACGCGTCTAAAAGACAAATTCAATTTTCGTATTGTAGCGGTTACAATTACTGCCTTCTCCTTTCTTCATAGGTGGCGCTACTAGAGCCACCTATCAAGAGCCATGTTTTCCCATGATTCCTCATTCTTGTCTCTGGTGTTGTCCTTGCTTGCCGTGTGTATTTGTTCTATGCCTTGTTCTTCAATATGCTTGTGTTAAATGTTTATGCCGTGGAACTTAACCCGCTAATAAAAGGTAGTTCCTGAAAATGAACTCATTCTTTCATCCATGGCATAACACATAATAAAGAGTCTCGTCCCTCTACAGTATACCATTAGTTGCATGCCAGGGATTTATCCCCAAAGTACTCGCTAAAGATAGCACGATAGATTCAGTAAAAATGCTGCATTCAAGCCAAAGAGTAATATTTCGTAACTATTGTACGCTAGTTGTATGCTAGGGGTTTTTCTGAGACAACACCTTTATTAGAGAATATGCGAGAAAGTTTCGGGGAGACCAATTCCGCTTGTTAACAACATATTTCATTTTTGAACTGAAATTCGAACGGATTTCATTGCTTCGCCCGATTTTGAAACATGGTTTTCTTCCATTGTTGAATTCTATGGAAAAAGGATTATGTTTAATTGTTTGAGTCATTCACAGGAGGAATAAAGGGATGAAGTTACAATACAATACTTCTAAAGTTAAAAGACTGTCTGTCTAGACCATTACGTTTTTAATAGCATTATAATAACATAATACTTGACTGTTTTATTACCATATTAAACAATGAGCAGAACAGATGTGAGGCTATTAAAATAACACAAATTTAACATAATTTGTTGCTTAAAAACATTTTTTTAATGGAATCATGAGCATTAAGATACGCATAGGAAATTTAACTAAAAATAAAAAGAACCAATATTCCCGGCGAATCAATTGATAGCTAACGGTGACTGATTGTTCATTAAAATGCAATAATTTAGAACGCTTTTTCCCAAGAAATATTCTGCATAAAATCTTCATTTCAGAGAGACAGGAGCCAGACTCATCTTAGCGTGAGACATAAAATGGCGACAACCATTTTAGAGAAAAATAACACCTGCACTGTCTGAACGGAAGCATAAATATGCATTTTTTCCAGGGAAGTTTCCTTCTAAAGTAAGCTGAAAAACGACATTGCAGGTGCCGTGTCGTTTCTTTTATGGCTAAACATTGTGACCCGCGTTAACTACCTTTCCTATTCATATCCCACACCGTTTTTATGATGTGGGAATGTTCTCTTCCATGGAAACTACTAGATGTACACCGCGTATCGACAAGCTGTGAAATTTTGTTGTGCCATTGGGAACTATGAATTTTACTCCCTTCTTCATTTTACTCATTTTTCTTACAAGGAAAATTTGTTTTTATTCATGAATTGTGAAACTGTTATATGCCCAAGAGGAAAAACGCTATTTTGCCATAAAACTTTGTGGAAGCATGAATTCATTTTGATATTTCCATTACATGAAAAAAAAATTATATAAGGCTGTCTGAGCAATTTGGTATAGTTTCTAGACAAATTATACTTTTAAGCGATTGCAAAATTTGATAAAATAAGCCAGACACATAATAATATAAAATGTTGGCTTTTATAATCTTAATATTAAGTGCTTCTATATATTTTAAAAAGCGACATCTATTGGTAAGCATATGAAGTATCTATATAAACGACAATGGTTTTTGGGTTTTACCAGTTTACTATTACTTTATTGTTATCATTTTGAAATTTTCCCATTTAATATTATTGAACTATTCAATGTATAAATACCCAATCATGGAACGCTTCAAATAGTGTTTTCGACATTCATTGTTGTTTCTGTTTGATTTGAAGAAATCTGCTGCCGAAATCCAGCGGACTCTTTTAGAAACTTATGGTGATGCTGCTCAGCCATATCCCAATTGTTGATTTTGGTTTCAACGATTTTTAAGCGGTGATTTCGATGTCAATGACAAAGAACGGCCTGGAGGACCAAAAAAATTCGTAGACAATCAGTTGCGAGACTAATTGGACGGAAATGAAAAAAAGTTGTGGAAAGTGGTGGAAAATATTTTAATAAATGTATAATGTACCAATTTTCTCAACAAATGCCTTTTTAAAGTGAAAAGAATTATCAAAATACATGCAAGCACCTAATATTATTTAGATATTAGGTATTTTAGATAGATAGATTTTTAGATTACGCTTAATTTCAATAAACATTTTAAGGAACTGAAATTTGTCTGAGCAAATTAATTCGTATATAATTTAATAACATTTGTGTCACATTTTGCTTCATTCATTTCTTAATAACAGTATATAGTTGTCAGCAAGCAACGATCTTACAAAAAGATAATATTACTTTAAAAAAATGGAAGTTTTGTTAATACATTAAGTTTAATGTTGCTTATTATTAAGATAGTAGTATTAAGAGAACAGTTGTTCCGACGAGGATATTGATTGTGCTTAATTTCAATTAAACTTCTTAAGCAAAATTTCATGTTCATGATTCCGCTAATTGTTTTGATAACTTTATACCTAATGTGTACCTGAACATTCCTAATGGAGTCGAATCCCATGACGTCAGACTGTCATTAAAAATTTAAGTGCCTGAATAATCCATTTGAAATGACATAGTGTGTTTTGCGGGTATATATTTCTGCTTTCTAATCCTACATGTAAACTATCATGCTAAAGTAAAATATTTTTTCCTTAACTTTCATCAATAGCAAATATATATATATATTAAAAAACATAAATATTAACAATGAAATGGTTTATAACGACTTGAATAGAAACAATGAAGAATGTAATAATTCGTAACAAATTGGAATTGAAAATGGTCTGCTTGTCACTCCAACAATAAAATATGCTGTAGAAAAAAAAACTGGTAACATTAATCACTGATATCATCAAATCCATGAACATCGAACCTTTAACAATCTAGTTCAAACTGTACGTTGTCTTTGACGGTTATGTGATCTCACTTTCTGATTCCTCATGTGAACTTATAAATAATTAGCAGAATCTTTCTTCTTAGCTATTAACAATGGGGGGGGGGGGGGGGGAATCGACGCTATTAAATAAATGCCTGATAAAATAATGAAAACGGTTTTAACTTTATCATGACAGCGAAATCATTCGTTGAAACTTATGCAACAAATTTTTAAATACTGTCAAAATTCAATAAAAAAATTTGTGCGGCAATTAAATTGGTATAATTTAAAGAAAATTTTAAAATGGCGTAAATGTTTAGGTCTGTATTATGCTATTTTTGTAGATTATTGCGGGAAAATACCAAAATCTTACTTACTTTTTAATTAATTAATATTTTAATTGAAATTTTTTAAAATTCGCTGAAATTCATACATTTTTCTTCTCCAAACTTCTCTATTTCTATTCTTTCTAAATCTTAGCCAATTTTTTTATTCAAGGTGAAACAATTTATCAAGTATATCTTCAACACATATACACACCTCTTATATTATAGAAACCTCTTATATTATCAGTAGAAACTTCCTTCTAATGTATTTACGTTTTTACATGAAAGAAACGTAAAATGTCGAGAATCCTCAAAATCTTAAAATTGAATATTTTTATAAGTACAATATTTTTATCTTGTTTATTTCAAATCCAAGAGAGTAAAAAGAATAAGTTTATAAAACGAAATATCATGAACGAACTATGGAGTATTTCTTGAAATGGTTAGAACACTTGAAATACAAGTGAAAAATTTCTCTGTTGAACATTTTCTACGTGTTGTGTCTATAGTAAACTTCCTTTCTACAGCGGAAAGAAGGCCAAAATAGCAACTAGTGAGTCGGCTTCGAAGAGTAAATGATTGCCCGCACATTCTTTTCAGTTGTCAGTCTTAAGATACTTTCAGCTATTCTTTGTGGGCTTAGGTCCCATCTTGCTGAAATAACAGACCATGAAACATTTGGGAAAAAATAATTCTTTTTGTCTTTTGTGTAGAATCATTTTTGAAACCAACGTAGTAACAAGATCATTCGTTTCGAAGACATTACGAAGCCTGTAGGTTTTCTATTCTCTTACTTTTTTCGAATAATTCCACATTTTGGTACAATAAAAATTGCGGAATATGCATTTTTTTCATAATGGCTCTTCTGTTTACCGATTTTGTTTACAAATTAATATAAATCCACAAATTTTGGAGCAAAGATCACGGATTAAAATTTACCCCTCTAATTTCGGGTTTTTGAATTATTTCATTTGAATACATTCGAATAGACAGATAATCCACTGACAGATTTGGTCCAAAATTTGATGCAATTCCTATATTTTAGTGAAAGAATCATCTGCGAAGTTTCTATAATCTCCCTAGATATGATTTTGAATCATCATATCCATATGCATATGGACAAATAGATAAATATACCATTTGTTGAAGCATTTCTCGTAATCATTGATGCAACTACTCTGGTGTAAAGGCCATGTAAAAAATTCGTCTGTTTTACTCATCTTGCTTCTGGAAGATGTTCACAAATATTTTAATAATATTCCAAAATAATAACATGTTCCCGGTATACAATTCCAAAAATGATTATAATGTTCCCAGACAGATAAACATAACTCCAAAAATGATGATCATGTCCACAAACAGAGAAATATAATTCTATAAATGAACCGGATGTTAATTCCAAAGGTGATGATCTTCATAGACAGATAAACATAATTTTATGAATGAGTGTCATATTCATATACAGATAAACATAATTTTATGAATGAGTATCATATTCATATACAGATAGACATAATTTTATGAATGAGTATCATATTCATATACAGATAGGCATAATTTTATGAATGAATATCATATTCATATACATATAAACACAATTTTACGAATGAATATCATATTCATATACAGATAGACATAATTTTACGAATCAGTATCATAGTCATATACAGACATACATAATTTTATGAATGAGCATCATTTTCATATACAGATAAGCATAATTTTATGAATGAGTATCATATCAATATACAGATAAACATAATTTTATGAATGAGTATCATATCCATTAACAGATAAACATAATTTTATGAATGAGTATCATATTCATATACAGATAAACATAATTTCACGAAGGAGTATCATATTCATATACAGAAAAATATAATTTTATGAATGAGTATCATATTCATATACAGATAAATATAATTCCGAAAGTGATTATAATGTTTGCATACAAATAAGCATAATTCCAAAAGTAATGACACTCATATACATTCTAATTCTGTGAATCAATTAACACATTCACATACAGATAAAAATAATTCCAAAATAAATAATTATGTTTATAGATAGATAAAAATGATTCGAAAAGTAAGAAAAGTAATAATGACAGTCCAGGCAAGCATTTTCTTTTCCGTTTAAAGTAACTGATTTAACGGTGTTCGGATAAATATAAACACAAATATATATCAAGCGTAAATGAGCTGAGGTGCAATTTTTAATATTTTCCTTTTTCGGGCCGAATTAAAAGTTATTGATAATATTTATTTCAGTATTCTTTTTTTTTTAATTTTGTATTTGGCGCAACATTTTTTTCCTTTTAGTGGCTAATTTTTTTTTCTTCAAGTGTTTGATATGTGATTTTGTGAATGCAACTGCAGTTCTGTTTCAAATTTTGTTTACAATCTGCTTGAAAAAAAAAACGCTTCTAAAACACAAATTCACCTTTATTAGAGAAGTAGGCGTAAAATTTTTCAGGAGGCCACTCACGCTGATTTTACCTCCAAGTTTTCTCTTGTTTAAATACGAGCATTGTTGTCTGCGCATGCATGCTGGGTTCAAACCAAATTCAGCTGAAGGCTACGCATTGGCCAAATGATTCATGAATATGTAGTGTTCGACAGACACTAAGCTGCTTGTGATTGGGTCGCGTAGAATCGTGTAATTAACTGTACCCCTGACTATTCATACTCATGAGCTATTAACTGTGACGGCGATTGCATAACGACTATCGCAAGCGGAGGAGCTAATAATTCAATAAAGGACTGCGTTAGGTGGTCATCGAAGCAAATGTGTGGGTTGCCGAGTAAATTCTGCAGCTCAATAGGGTAATGTCATTATGGATAAGAATGCTTAAAGGATGATTTACTCATTCCTTGAATCTGAATTTGAAGAACACAGTTTTTTAAAATTTCATTTAACTCGGAAGGGTTTTTTTTTTCTTGATAAAATTGTAGGTTGTTTCTTTTTTTTTTTTTTTTTTTTTTTTTGGGGGGGGGATATTAAGATACGAATGACATAATGATTACATATGAATATTTTTAAATCTTACCTCCATATGAACTGATCCTATAAATGAAAAAAATCATGAATGCGCTTAGTTTAACATGTTATTCAAAACAATCTGCTATATTATCGTATTCATTTTACAGTTTATCTATTATTAATTATATTTTTGACCATGCACTCAGTTTTATCATGGTGAAATCGGATCCGAGATGGCGCTATAGGAATTGCCAGCATGCGAGCAATGGCTATAGTAATTAGTTATAAAAAAATGTTTTTTTGTGCGTAAAATCACGTTTTCTCAGGAGAGACACTTATATAGATAAACTTGAAAAGCAAAAGTATTAAATATAAATACATAAATTAGAAAAAACCGAAGCAAAAAGTGAGCTTCGAACCGAGGACCCTCATTCATGCTGCTCTGACCAGTATACTGCACACCCATTTCGAAGCGGTCGTTGAATACACTTCTTCTAATAGTTAGTTATAACCTTGCTCTTCTACCTTTCAAAATGGCAGACGCAATGGGATCTGTTAACAGAAAACAAACTTCGTAGTTTTAAACCTCGTGTTGAACCTTGGCCATGTCTTCCAAATAGAAAAGCCGACACTTTCTTAACGCATTACTTTGCACATAGGTCGCACTAGATTCAGCCATCGCCATCTACTTTTTGGAGAAGATGCACCAAAGTGCTTTTCAATGCAGTTGTATCATGTCTGTTTACCATATTTTCAGTGAATGTCCATATTTTAGTGCTCAACGCTTATATCATTTTAGCAACTTCACATTATCTCTTTTGCTTTATAAAATACCACATGATAATCTTTTTGATTTTTTGAAATCAACAGGTTTTTATCCCCATATTTAAGTATTCTTCATGTTTTTCAAAGGTTTTTACTTTGCTTTTTATAGCTGAAATTTTACATTTTAATCCTAAAAAAATTACAGTTTGGCCCAGCATAAGGAACACCATGGCTCTTGTGCCAAGAAAATCCAACAAATACAAACCCAATTAGTTAATTATATAAAAAAAATTATGCGTGTATGTTTAAAATAGAGTCTACTCAGGAAAGACACCAATATAGATAAACTTAAAAAGCAAAACCTTATCTAAATATAAAATTTGACCAAAATTCGTCAGAGCTATTTCGGAGGTATACGAAATAAATAAATTTATATATACACAACAATTGTTCGTTTAAAGTTATAAAATAATGATGAAATTTTGTAACAGATTATATACACACTTCTTGATATATTTGGGTTTTGAAATTTTCTATTCTTGTATAGGTTCGATGGAAATAGAATATATTCAATAGCTGTTCTAATGGTCCTAAATAATGTTTGGCGCAGCTTCAGGATGCTGTAACTTCTTACAGAGATGCCGAGAAATCGTCATCTTTACTTATAAAGATGAATGTGTGTTTCTGTTTGCATGGTGTGTGTGTATACGTCGGCGCTTTGCAGGCTAGACCATTTGACATAGAGCTACCAAAATAGACAGATATATAATTTAAAAGATGTGAACGTGCACTTCGGTGCAAATTGTTTTTTCTTATTAAATATTACACTTATTTTTCCCCACGATAACTTTTGAAAATATTACAGTACAAAAATAATTTTTATATCATCATAAAATTATATATATATATATATATATATATATATACACAAAGATATTTCAATGATATATATCACAATGATATTTTAAACTTAATCGAAATTAATTAATCGAATTAAAATTTAATCGAAATTAATTTCTAAAACTTTATCTTAATTTAGCCCATAGTAATTTCACTCTCATATTTCCTGATCCAATTCCTCTTTCTCTTCTTAATTAATTCAAGAGAAACTTTATAAAATTGCTGAATCGGCTAAACACCAACAGATTCTCAGGCTCCGTGTGAAGGGTTAGAAAAGTGTCCAATAAGCATATTCTTTTTTAAAGATCCCTTCGTTTCCTTTACTTGTGATTGACATGCGTCAGAAATCCCTATCAGAATCTTAATAATATATTAGCACTGTAAAAAAAATATTTTCGCTATCCATATCTCATGTTATATAAGACGAGGGATAATTTATTTTATTTAATTTATTTCGTGCTTCTCCCCGATTTCTGCTTTTGTGACGCACTGTGGCGGACGTGCCTTGTCCGCGCCTTTCTTGTAAATAATCATTCGTGCTTCTGCTATATGAAATAAAACGATGGCATTAAATAGAAAGTCTCTTGACTGTCTTCGAAACTGCATTCTGCTTCACATAAAATAATGCTTACATGTTAAATAGTCGGCAAGGATAGTTTCCTGTGAATTTTTTTCAAATGAACAAAAAAAAATTAAAATTAAATCAGCTGGTCAGGCTTCGACGTTGCGTTACGCCTCCGCAGCTCGCCGTGCTCCAAAGGTAACTGCTTCGGTTCAGGTTCGCCCAGCTACGACGTTTCCGTGGTGAAGCTGTTTCACCGCCGTCTCCATCGGCTGCCTCCGGCCACATCTTTTCACGCAAACCGTGGTCCAGGATCCGGTCCATTTCCCGTTGAATTCCCTGCTGCTCAACACTACTCCTGATGCAACCTGGGATCTCATCCGATGTTCCTGCTCTGCTGTTCAATAAATACCCTTGTGTTTGTGCTCCATATCGTCATGTGCGTGCTCCTTATATCTTCAAGGAGTTGCGACTCCTTGACATCATAAAAAATTTCTGGCTCCTTACCTGTGTTGCATCATCCTGATCTCGATGTCATTTCCTTGCTATACTATCATCACCAAAATAATAGTCACCTACCGTAGTCTCCAGTGTCAGTTTCAGTGCTCAAAATAGCATTTTTGTGATTAATTAAAAAAGTAATTATTCTTCAAAAAGTGATCAGTGTTTAAAAAAAAAAATCATCCATCAACTGACTTAACAAGTGAAAGTCAAGATTTATATTCTGTACATTTGATTTTATTTTAAATTGAATTTTCCAATTATAATACAATTGCAAATGATATTTTCATATTATTATTTAAAATATTATGATGGTTATAATTTTTTTATATATATTATTTTAAATTTATTCATAAAATTATAATTTATTGAATTTGAAATTTATTTATATGCTATTAAAGTTAAGAAAGTAGATTTCCCTAAATAAATTAAATTTATTTTTAAGTTAAAAAAATAAATAAATAAAAGTCATGACACATTATATCAGAAAAAATTAGTTAATACTTCAGAGGAAAATTTGTTACACCTCTGATTGCAATTAATCTATACTCTGGTATATATTGTGTCAGATTGCTTTTTGTTTCAATAAGCATGTGAAGGAAAAAAAAAGTTGCATGCCAAGATTCTTATATACTTAATAATTAATGGCACATGATAATTAGACTAATGTAGTAAACACCTCAGGGGAAATTTTTACACTTCTGAGAGTTATTTAGCTTACCTCTATTATCACTGTGTCCAAATACTTTTTTTTTCCCCAAAATACAAATGTTTTTTTCCCCTTCAATTAGCAAATATTTTTTTTTTAATATTTTATTTCCAAAATACTTAATCATATGAATATTTTGAGTCTTGTGTTTGTTACATTCATTTATAAGTGTTTTGTTTGAAATCTTTGATTTTTGCATTTATTACTTTTGTTCTAAGTTTCACATTTGATATTTTTGAATTTTGCAATTATTATCATCATTTCCAAATGATTTATTTGAAATACATGAATCTTACATTTAGTTACATTTCCAAAAGTTTTATATTAAACCATTCAAATTTACAAGTATTATTTTCTTGTCCAAGATTTTTATTAGATAATTTTGAATCTTATATTTATGGTTTCAGTTCCAAGTGTTTAATATGAAATATTTTAATTCAGCATATATTATTTGCATATCCAAGTTTTACCTGAAGTTTTGAATCATGTGTTTTTATTTACAGCTAAAATACTTTATTTAAAATCATTATATACTGATATTTCAATTGGGTGAAATCATAACAATATTGATATTATAGTTAATAATTTATTTCTAATTTAATAATTTTGTTGAGTCAGACATTCTGGAATTTAAGAATAATATAAGCAAGCCTGTCAGATTATTTTCACCAAATTAAGTGAAATACAGAATAATAACAAGAATAGATTTGAGCACTAAATCATTTAAAATTTTAATAATTTGTTATTACTGACGATTATTAAGGTTTTTATATACTATTTTCACAAATATAATTCTTTTTATATTTCCAATATAAAATGATGAATGGGATTTCTGTATTGATGTGACGGTAAAGGAAACTTGGGTATCACTTTTAATATGCCTTTAAGTTTTAAGTTTTCTTACTTGATCACCACTATAAGGTATGGCTGTGTTTCGAGGGTCCCGACGCACTTTCACGTATTGCGGTGGGGGAAAATTTTAATGATATTTTAAACTCTAATTTCAATTCTAATTAATTTACAAAGTTTTATCTTAATTTAGCCCATAGTAAGTTCATTCTCTTATTTTTTGATCCAATTCCACTTTCTCTACTTAATTAATTCAAGAGAAGCTTTATAAAATTGCTGAATCGGCTAAACGACGACACATTCTCACGCTCCGCGGGAAGGATTAGAAAAGTGTCCAATAAGCATATTCTTTTTTAAAGATCCCTTTGTTTCCTTCACTTGTGATTGATATACGCCATAAATTCCTATCAGAATCTTAATAATATATTAGTACCATAAAAAAAATATTTTTCCTATCCATATCTCATGCTATATAAGGCGAGGGATAATTTATTTCGCGCTTCTTCCCGACTTCTGCTTCTGTGCCGCGCTCTGGCGGACGTGCCTTGCCCGCGCCTTTCTTGCAAATAATCATGCCTGCCTCTCCTATATGGAATAAAACGACGTCACGAAATTGAAAGTTTTTCATTCTCTTCGAAACCGCTTTCTGCCTCACATAAAATAATGTTTACATATATATAAGTATGTGTGTGTGTGTGTTTGTGTGTGTGTGTAATGTTTTTTTTTCTCTTCTTTTTTTCTATACCAATATGCGTTTTCTCTAGAAGGTTCTCTGAGGTTTGCAGTCTGTAATGTCATCAAATGCCGTTTGTTCCTTCGTACTAAGTGGGAGTGATCATCGGCAGTCCCATCAAGTTCTCCGTATGGCCTTCGGCTATGTCGGGGTATTGCTTGAATATATATATCAATGATACGAATTTTTTGCCTTATAAATTTTTCTATATTTAATTAGTTAAAAAAATATTTAAAGCATATTTTCAACAAGAGTCCTAAGAATTCTGCACAAATATAATATATTTCTCAAACATTAATATAAAAAATAAAAATTCGAAAAGTACATCAAAAGTATTGATAAAATTCACTATTTACGTTGTAGATATTTTTTGGTTTTGGTTTTGGTTTTATAGTTCAAATTACTAACCTGCCTTTAATACAAATCATTATGGTCAAAGCATATTTCAGGAAACTATATACACTACTGGTCAAAAGTATTGCAAGTTTGAGAAATTTCGCGTTTCTTTCAAGAATAAGTCTCCCAAAAGTAATATTTTTTTTCATTTAGAGTGATATTTTTTATTCAAATATTTTAAATTTGTCTGAAGGCAAGATATTGAACAAAAGAATATTTAATTGCAAAAGGAATAAAATGTAAACAAAATATGCAGGTTATCGTATCAGAATTCAGTTTGGTTCCCCGGAATAAAATGAAGTAAAGAAAACATTTCAAGTTCCATTGATCAGAAAAGATAATAAAAGAGTTCAAATTAACTGAAAAGCCTTTAATATTTGATTGGGCCACCTCTGACTTCGATCACAGCAGCGACTCTGTTAAGCATGGAATCCACAAGGTTTTGCTACACTTCTTACGGTATTTCACGGTGCCAAACTTTAATTATTGTTCCCTGAAGTTCTCGTTTTGTTCTGGGATAATTCTTAGTTATTTTCTTTCTTATCATACTCCACAAATTTTCAATGGGTTTTACATCTGGCGAGTTTCCTGTTTATGCGAGAACTTTAATACCATGTATTGCAATTGCAGCCTTAACTTAAAATAACGAATGTTTCGATATAGAGGTCAGAACTGAACTGAACTGAAACTTAAAATTAATTGTAATATCAGTTTTACCTTTTATGATGTATGGCAGGATTCTAGATCTTGCCGAAATATCCTTTTCTGCCTTGAGAACATGTCACAAGCACTATGAAGCAATTGATACTTCAGCACACCAACATACTTGTCCCCATTCATGGCTCCCAGTACAAAATGAAGTCGTCCAGACTGATATGACATACACCCTCATACTATTACCCTTTCTGGATGTTTTGATGTACGAACCAGACATTCTAGCCTCATGCTCTCCTTTGCTTTATGCCAAACGTAGCCGGGCTTGTCAAACATTAAAGAAAAGAGACTTGCGTCGCTAAATATAACTTGTCTCCATTTCGAAATACACAAATTTTTATATATCTTGGCCTACTCCAATCGTTTTTTCAGAATTGCTTTCGTCAGCACTGGTATTTTTCTTGGTACTTGTGCCTTGTAATCAGCTTCATAGAGCCTCTTGTGAACTGTTCTGGGTCTGCCAATAACAGGCATGGACTCGTTCCACTCTCTTGCAAGTGTAGCAGAATTTGCATATCTAATTTTACTGCATAATCGAGTCAATGTAGCATCAGCACGTTTAGAAGATAATCTTGGACGACCACTTCTAGGTTTTTTTATCAACGGTTACTTCGGTTTTGAATCTCTATAAGGCGTGAAACAGTCGACTAACTGCAGAATACGACAAAGAATGGATTTTTTGTTAGTTTGCCTATCTATGAGTATGTGTATACGATAACGACACAACACAGTTGAAAGAAAAACAAAAATTTAGTTATGATTTTGAAATAAAAAATCTGTACACTATACCATATTTTGATACAGATCAAAACAAATTTTCAAAGGACAAATGACAAAAATTTATGCTTAATTCTTGTCACTTTACTGCGGAATTAATTATAAAATGTGTCATATTTTGTCGCAGAGAGAATGCCGAGTGAAGATATTCTATCTATTTTAAATACAAAATGCGCCATAAATGCGGAAAACATTTCATGCAATCCAAAATGCTGTTTCTATAAAACAATATACATTAGAATATCTACAAGTAGGGCCGGCTATCTGGGGGGTGCGGTGGATGCTATGCACTGAGACCCCGCTGTTATCAAGAATTAAAATAGTGTTCTGAACAATAATAGCGTTTACACATACTGAAAGTATACGTTTGTTTCCACATGGCTGGCTGAGCTTCGACTTACGCTGTTACAAGGCTACTATTGCAGTGATACCTATAAAAGAAGGGGGTGGGTCATATATGAATAAGGAGCTCCCATTCAGATATGTTAAGACAGAGCGGCGCGACTTCTGTCACATGCGGCTCCCAGAAGTCGAGGATGAGGCTGGGTTCAAATGGACTTGTAAATCAACAACTATCTACTTTCTTTCTACATCTTATGTAATATATTTTATGTGTGCATCTGTGCATATTTGTTTATATTTAGTTGCTTAAACAAAAAGTAAAACGAAGTTAAATTAAACGATCAACTCCTAGCAATGCACACTGCATTACTGCTCCACCGGCCACGACTGGAATAAGAAGAATTAAGGAAGAAATTTAAATGGAGCAGTCGACGGATTTGGAAATATACGAAGTTTACAGTATATATTATAGCCTAATGCAAGTGTGCAAATATTATTAATATATGGTAAGTAGATTTACAGTCACTTATCTCACTTACTATGTAATAGCGTATAACATATATTAATTTGATAATTCATTCTAGAAACTGCTTAATACTGTTAGATATAACCATGTCTGTTAAGATCACGTGATATTTATTTTTATTCTCGTATAATTAATTGGATAATACATTTATTATTTGTTTAATTTCACGTATTTGATATTTACTTTATTCAAGTGATATTTATTTATATTTTTTATCGTCTGTTATATCAATTTGATTGTTTGTTCTTATAAAAAATTGGCAACATGTAAAATATCGTTTGATGCACAAAAAATGTTTAGAATAATTAATTTTATTTTTTTTGTAGTTCTAAAGATTTTGAAAAATATGTTGCTTGGAGAGCTCGTAGCTCAAGTAAGAAATAAACAACGTATATTTCTTTTTTAATCCAGTGTTTTTATTTGCGCAGCATTTGAAAAGTTAATATCCTGTTTTTTATATTCTAGTAATTTCTATTTGTTACAATGTCCATGCCAATGAAATTTCGCTCTGGATGTCAAAAAAGAAAATTATCAGAAAAGAAAAAAGAAGAAAAACTAAACTTCACAAGTAGTCAAGAGTAGATCAATTTTCTTGGCTTCGAAGTAATTATGGAAAAGTATTCAGAAATTTCAACTTCAGAAATAACAATTCAAACTTCAACTGGGGAAGAAATTTCTACTCCAAATACACAGTCTTGCACTGAAAATGTTGAAACGGTGAAATTTGTTGAAGAACTGTGTGTTTATACAAATATGATCGAATCAGAAAATAATGACGGAAATGACAATAACAAATACGATCAAGAGAGTTAAATGATCCTTGTTTATGGCCAAGTATTATAACTGATAAATTTAGAATGATTTGTGCTAAAGTAGACCTGTACAATACAAGGGATATTTTGCTAAAAATACTAAGGTAGAAATCATTTTCCACTACGTACTACTTTAAAAAATGCCAAATGGTGAAACCCAACTTCGCATATGGTAAATTTATTCAAAAACGTAAGACTCCGTGTTTTGGTTTGGTTGGTCAATAGAATTAAAACTGAAATCCAAAATTTAAGAACAAACTTTAACACACTTTTTGACGAAGCAAAATGCTAACACATAATTTGAACATTTTCCTGAAAAACGAATTCGAAAAAGGAAAAGGTTATGTTCCGAAGTTATAAAAAAAAATAGTAGAGGAATTTAGATGTTATTTTTTTACCACTGTAATTGGTACTGTTATTGTACAAATAGAAGATAGGTTTAAAAGTATACCAAATAGTATTTCTGATTTCAAATTAATCACTGATACAACTTTAGAAAAATATAAATTAGAGAAATGTTCCAAAAACTTCGTAAAGTTTTATAACACAGACGTAGATGAAAAACCTAATCCAAGAAATGCATTTGTTACGGAATTTGATTTTGAACGAAAGAGATATAAATGCCTCACAAAACATATTGTAATGCATAATAAATAATAATTATACTGAGTTATTTCTAAATGTATTCACTGTGTTAAAACTTTCCTTTACGTTTTGCCATTCTCTGCAGCAAGTGATGAGCGCTGTTTCAGCAAATTAAAATTAATAAAGAATTATCTTCGGTCAAGCATGTGTTTAGAACGCTTAAATGTACTTGCTGTATTAAGCATCGAAAAAGAAATTGTAATTTTTCTGAAGTAATTGATGTATTAGGAAAAAAATCATGCATTAAATAAATATGCATTAATAATATATGTTCAGATTTTTCTTTCTGCTTTACGAAAAAATTATGGCCCCAAATGACTTCTTGCGCCCAAGCCCCTTTGGAGAGAAGGTCGGCTCTCACAATAAGGCTGTTAACATACTTTGTTATTACCGGCTATAAATATATGGCGACAAATTATGTAATGAATTTGTAAATTTTTGTCACAATAATTGTCACAATAATTTTTCAAATTTAAATCATTATAAAATTCTTCCATCAGATTTATGATTGTCAACGCTACTAATTTTCTGTATGTGTGAGTTCTACAACAATTCTTTGTCAAATACATATTTTAAATTCTTTTTTTATTTTTTTAGTATAAAAAATATATAATTCTTACGTATACCTAAGAAACATTTCAGTTGTTGCAACCGTAAATACACGTTCTGCATGTTTTAAATTTAATGCTTGTAATGAAATTTTGTGGCATTAAAACGCAAAATCAAAAATTAGGTGTGTAATTTTGTCAAACTAAATAAAAAGTTCATTACTTGTTTCATTCTTGAGTAGCCTCTTAGCCGATGCAGTTCCAAAGAACTGCACTGTTGCCCAGGGAACACCACGTGGAGGTGGGCTACTTTAGTTCCCCGCCCACCCACCCTCCATTGCCGAAGACAGTTCTGATCAGAAAACTGCATCGGGCAGCCGACGACAGTTTTGATGTTAAACTGCGTCCTTCTGCGACCGGTATCTCACTGGAATATCCAAGGCTAAGCAGAACTGGTAGATCGCAAAGGATTCTACAACTGGCACTCCGACAGGAGCCATCCGTGCAGGCAAACCCAGAGCAGAACACAGCTTGTAGACCATATAGGATTCTACAACAGGGATATCAGACATCTGGATTGCAGATGGAGCCAGTTTCGCTGGAAGTTCTAAAGCCTGGCAAATCCTAAATACCGTGTAGGAGCGAACCACTGGGACGGATTCTACTCTAGTCGCAGGTGGATCAGATGGTGTATCAACATCTTGATCCAAATCGGGATCGAAAAACAGATCTCCTATTGAGGGTAAGTGAGGGAACATGTAATATTTCAACAGTTCCAAGATCGTCCATAGGACGATCCATCCAATGATGGCCGTAGCCTCATTGAAATGTTCACAAAACGCACCAAGCATAGCTCAGCAAAAAAAAAGTCACACAACGATCAGTTGCAAAAAGAGAAATGATTCTTAACAGAGCAGAATAAAGTGGATTTATTGTTTCATCTATTATATTGTTTGTATTTTGTGCGTTTGTTTAGCATTAAACAGTAATATTTCTGCTAACAACAATAATAAGAGTGATTGTTGAAATCTTCTGCATCCAATAACAACTGAAATATAACTAATGATTATTACTAAATTAAGAATGGAATAAATCTAATAATCAAGCATAGAATACTAGAGAGGGGCAAAGTGGGGAGTTAATATTTAATTACATTTTGTGGGTTTTAATTTATATACTTTTTCGAATATTAATTAGATTTTCATGAGAGATTTAAAACGAATATTATCGATCGAGATTGAAATTGATTAAAATTTGTAAAATTTGTGTTGAGTAAAATTTGAGAATAAATTTCCCTTTTACTTAATGTGTTAAGAAATAAGTTTCTGTCCTGTGCTGTATTTGAGGTAAATTTCCATCTCATATTAGTATAGTAATTAGTTAAACAAAGGAAGTGGAAGGTAAAAGAAAAGTGAAAGAAAAAGAGAAGAAACGCACAAAAGTATGCTGAAAGATAAAATTCACTCGAAATTAATGCAGAAAAAGCATTAAGAAGCACCATCAATTTTCAAAATCCCTTACATGATCCTTTAGAACTTCGTAGAATAATGAAAAAAACCGAATATGCATTTTGGGCGCTCATTTTTCAGTCAAATGAAACTCAAAATTCCATACCAAACTACTTTAATGATAAGATCAATTATCAGATTAAGTCGCTGTTACTACGTTACACGCTTGTGAACGAGCAGACCGACAGACGGTCAATCCAAACTTGAAATACTTTAGATGTTAAATCGCCGGCTTATGGCCTAGGGGTAGCTCATCTTCCCCGTGATCCAGGTGTTTCGAGTTCCAGTACTGGTGCGGGCATATTTGTTCTTCCCCTTGTATTGGATCTGTGAGGTAGTGAAAGAGCTCCCCTGTAAAAAGAGGGTCGTGCGAGCGAATGTGTGAGTGTTATCTTCATATGAGCTGGAAGTCAGATTTCAGAAGAAGTCAGTCAGAAGTCAGAAAATTGAAAAATTTTCTCTGAATACACTTTGTTCAAAATTTGATAGAAATTTAAAACTCTGAAGTAGAAACCATATACAAAATTTCATCCATCAAGCTGAAAACGCATTTGAATAATTGTGTTCACTCATGGGCGTGATTTTATTTTAAAAAAATAGGTTTCAGAGATACTGGGAGATCTGAAACGTGCTGATTCGTCAAAATATGGAGTTCGATTTTTTAAAAAATTATTATAAGTGCAAACTATAAAACTATACTTAAACTATTATGTATAAACTATATTTTTTAACTATCTTAAGTCCTGGATAGGCACACCGTCAACCCATTCTTATTTGATTGACTGTTGACGAGTTTCCAGAAAGTTGGCACAATTTTGTCATGTTTTCCAAGTAACTGAACATTAATCGTAAGTCTTACCGAAACTTTTATTACTGTGTCGTACTAAATAGTATCCAGAAGCTGAATTGAAGCTCAACGGCACAAATAAAGCTCAAAACCTGGAAAGTGAAATGCAATCATTCATTTTGTTAAAATTTAATAATATGGAATGTATTAAATATAATTAGTATTTTGTCGCTTTTTTCATTTTTTGTTAAATTTATCTTAAATTAGGAATGTATTTTATACATGAAAAAACTTAATATTTTGAAAAATGATGATATAAATAATTTATATACCTTCTTCCTACATTTATCCTTTAAACTTTATACATGATTTCAGTCTTAAACCCTTAGAAATCACAAAGACGCCAGAAAAACTGAAATTTATTCTTTGTGAGAGATTAAGAGCTATTGAAGATTTTTGCGTAGCTGTCTTTAGGCTTTGTCGCAAGACACAAAATATAAATTAGAGAAATGTTCCAAAAATTTCGTAAAGTTTTATTACACAGATCTAGATGGAAACCTAATCTAAAAAATTTGTTTGTTACAGGATTTGATTTCGAATGAAAGACATGTAAATCACGCACAATGCATATTGCAATGCATACTAAATAATAATTATAATGAGTTTTTTTTAATGCATTAACTGTGTTAAAACATTTTTTTACTACAGCAAGTGCTGAGCGCTCTTTCGCCAAATTAAAATTAATAAAGAATTATCTTCGGTCAAGCATGTGTTCAGAATGCTTAAATGCCCTTGCTGTATTAAGCATCGAAAAAGTGCAAAAAATTGTAATTTTTCTGAAGTAATTGATGTAATAAGAAAAATTTTAAAAAATCATGCATTAAACAAATATGCATTAATAATATATGTTCGGAATTTTTTTTTAGCTTTAAAAAAAAAATAGGGCCCCAAATGACTTCTTGCACCTAGGCCCCTTTGAAGAGAACAGTGGCTTTGTATACAGGGAAAATGGAGTCTCAACTGCGAATAAGTTAATTTTGTATTTAATCTACATAAATTCAACTAAAAAAAAGAACACAAATCAATGCAAAAAATTTTTGAATATTTTTTTTTCGTTAGCAGGAGATTTACAAGCACAATTATGACTTAATAAAGAATACAGGCCTACAAGTTTAGATTGTGTTTTTAAAAAAAAATTGTGTTAATACCAGCTTTTCTTTAATTTTCTCGTATACGAAATATAGAAAAGGTATTGCAATTGTCAAAAAAAAAAAATGGAATTCGAGATTTAGATGATTCTCCATATTTCAGATATCCATGAGTTCGAAAAAAAAAAAACATTTTTGTCTGTTATGTCTGAAATGTCTGTATGTCTGCCTTCCTCACAAGGATAGATAGTTAAGGATGTCTACCAATGTCTTTCCTACTTTATGACCATTGCACTACTTAAATAACCAGTATGTTATAGTTGCAGCGGCATGAATCGGTGTCTGTCTGTCTGTCTGTGAGCATGATAATTCAAAAATGCTTTGAATCAAGCTAAAAAAGTTTGGTTTATGAACTAGCGATTCAATTTACAGATTTCTGTTAAATTTTGAACGGAATCTATTCTTTTGAAGTTTGTCTGTCTGATTTTTCGATTACAAACTTGAAAAATTGATAACTCTAAAACGCGAAGAGCTTGGGAGATAAAATTTGACGCTGAGGTTTAGCATTTGAAGAATAGATTCGTATCACATTATGAAGCAAATCTGTCAAAAGGTTGATTGTATCGGTCTGCATTTTCGCATATAAGTAAACGCAACGAATAATAAACGGAATGAATTAATGAAATTATGTATGTTATCCTGTGATTACAACTGTAGCTCCGTGTAAAATTTTGACTTCATTCAGTCGACAGTGAAGCGTTCAAAATACATATTCGCATGATAGAATCAATAAAAATGTTGGATTCATATTTAAAATCCATAATTTGTAACCGTTTTTCGCTAATGCCATGCAAACCTTACCCACAATCTATAATTTTGAGTGACCACTCTCGTTGTTTTATATGTGATTGCAGTGATTTATAACATTTTGACCATGGAAGACAGCAGTTAATCCGCAAAACTGGTAGTCGGAAGTTTACTGTTTTCTAAAAATATTGCATACTATATAGTAAATTTTATGTCCCCGACTTGTTATTTGTTCTGTAGCAAATTTAACATCAAGTTTCTTTCAAAACACCTGTTCACAAGCACTAACACCTGCTCTTTGTTTACACAGTTGTTCCACTCTCGAGATAGCAGAAATCGTACTCCTAAAAACCAATCAAACAATAAGTAATTCAGATGAACTAGTAGCAATACAAAATATCACGATACGAAATATACTTGCCGCATTTCTTGTTTTATAATTAATGCTTTAAAGATATTCAAGAACCATTCTGTCCTCCATTTATTAACTCAAAGACGACGGCGAGAAGCCTGAAGGTTTCTAATGATCCAAAAAAAAAAAAATACACAAATGAAGTAACGTTGGATTTCTTGAAGACATCTTGTTAATAGAAAGAAAGAAATGCGGACACTAGACGATTTTTTAACCGCCGTCCATTGTTGCGTTCTTCGAATAAGGACACAACTTTTAATTTGATTTATCTTAGCGTAAAGACCGCTGCAACGAAGCGCTGAAAATGCGTTTAGCGTTAAGTTCGTTATTAGTTTTCATCAAATTAGAAGTTGGTGGAAGAAATTTTTGTTTGTTTTGCTCTTCTCTAGATTGTCAGGAAGTTTGAAGGAAGTCCACAATGAGATGGGAATTATTTAGCCTTTTCAGAGACCTCAAAACTTTAACAAGTTTAGGAAGTTATATAATTATATTTATTTATTGTTGTTACCAATTAAAATCCGTTGTGAAAGCAATGCCTTTTAATTTCTATATTTTGGGAATTAGATTCTTTTTGTTAAAGTGAGAAAACAATTCTGACATTTTTCATGTATCGAATAATTTTATATGAGGAAATTTCCCTTTCCTAAGAAACTGTTCTTGTGTCACGATGTAGACTGATGTATTGACGCATTGCTTATTCTTTGTATGAAAATTAGGCCACCCATGATGAAATAAATTAAAGTTTCAAAATTTCAGAATTTTCTTCGATTCGGCCACGCAGCGGCTTAAATATGTTTGCATGTAGATGTATTCTATATGAATGATTTAACAGCCTAATAAGTTAATAATCTGGGCGAAGAAACTGATCACCAAAGGCAGCTAGGTTATCTGAAAATACAAAGATTCGATGAATATATGAAATTATTTCAACATTATTTTTCAGTTAAAATTATGACTAGCCACCTTCTGCAATAAACTGTATAAAATTGGTCGACATTATTGGTAATAATGTAGTCATGTCTACTCATCTTGATGTATAACATCTTATCAAAACAAAAGAAAGTGTTTTTTTAAAATTATACTTGATTATTAAATATCGAACACTCAGAACGACTAGCAATTTTTGTATATGTTGTTGTTGTTACTTATGGCACTCGCCACGGACAAGCCCGCTGTTCGAAGTCAGACAGCCGATTTAAGCCTAAGGGGAAGCGCCTCTTGTTTTTACCGTAGAGTACGACTTGTACTCACACATCTCTCATTCGCTTGCACAATCCCTTTTTACAGGAGAGCACATACACACACCTCACAGATAGAATAGGAAGAACAACCACGCCCAAACCGGGACTCGAACCCGGGGCTCCCAGATCACGTGGAAGACGCGCTACCCCTATGCCAAGACGCCGGCATTTTTGCATATTGATCTTGTTATTAAGATTGAGATTTCTGCAAAGTTTTATTTAGTGATATCTTTCGAAAACTTTAGAGTAATTGAAGACAAGTGACCATTTATGAAATATATCTGGGAATATTACAGATTTATCCCATATGGATAGGTCTATTTCCTTATCCTGAATATCTAATGATAATGAGCTTTCGTACGAAATGAAAATGGTAATCGGTACAGAGGCTGGGAATGAAGAACTGGTTCTTTGGTTTTCCTGACTATTTTAAACTTATAGACATATTTAATTTGCTTTTTTTAATGGCAGAATGCTCAACATACATCTAATCGACATTTTATAAAATTTTTGAATTTCTTCTACTGTTGGTTTATAAACCATGACGACGTTTTTTTTTTTGTTTTTTTTTTTGAATTATACTGGAATTGCCAACAGCCTTTTACAACTTATCTGTAAAATTGTCAACTCATGGTAATTTTTAATATGCTAATATGTGTAAGCTGGCATAGCACAGAAGTGGCCGCTTGTGGTTATCAAGGATGTATCAATCAGTTGGTTGCACTGATCAAAACAGCGATCTCCATACCTAAACGCATTAGAGAAAATGTCGGTTCTAATGATCAGCAATTCGTTTCTAATTATCAGTTTCGATATCCAGAGGGGTTGGCATGGAGGTTTCATTAGGACCAATGAAAAGGAGATTCTGATTCATTGAAAAATCGACAAAACTTTCTGAAATAGATTATGAAGTCTTATTCAATGGTGACATAAATTTGTAGGCAAATAAAACAAAACTGTAGAAGGAACAATTTACCATGCACCGATGATTCGAAAACAATGACGATGTAGAAGAGCCAGAAGAGAAACCACTATCAGCCCACGAAACTTAGCAAAGCCTTCAACCTTTAAAGAAGTCATTCCAATACAATGCTGAATATTTTGCCGAACATTATTCATATGAAAAGTTTATCCCAACGAATGCTTGATAACTTAATATTTCCAACAATGTTTTAAGAAAGGTTTTAAAAAATTAAATATATATATATATATATATATATATAAACATCTTTCAATCCTATACATTGTATCGATTCTCCAGTTCCTAATTAAAACAAATGAATAATGCGAATGATATTGTGTGGACTGTTGTCTCTGCTATCCTTATACCCAGAAAAAATTAATTCTATTATCTTTAAAACAATTTTGAATGCACTAGTCATTCGTATGTAGTGATTACTTTGACAGGGCCTCAAAGAGGTCAATAAAAGGATTGATCATTATATCTGTAAATTGCGATATGTATGATGAAAAAAAAAATCATTTAAAACATTTTTATAGGTAAAACCGTTGGTATTTCAATATTCGGTACATGATAGTTTCTAGAGTAATAGTGCTTACTAAGAAAAGTTTTAAAATCTTTTAATTAGCTTACTAATCTTTAAATTAGCCTCAATTAGATCAACTTATTATTGCAAAAAAATCCTTCTTGCAGTACTTTAAAATTTAAAATATGTAGCAAAGATCAATGAACTGAAGCCTGAAATTTTAATTTTATATTTATACTAATTCATTATAAGGTTCCTTCTAATTATATTGTCCCTATTGCTAATAATATCTTTCAAAACTTTTTCAATTTTGTTTTCGGCATTGCATATTTTTTATATTAGTGGATCATTATATGTTTCAAACCGAATTTCGAGATTACTTTTAATTTGAGTATTCATAAGCATTGTGTATAGAAGAAGGGCCTATTACAAGGAAACAATGCTTCTAATATTATTATATTATTTATATCAAAGCGTACTGCAATTAGTAATTTTTTTTATTCTTTAAGCACTCTGCCGATGTGCACGATATTTTCTACTTCAAATTTCGTTAATTAATCTGTGATAATCACATCTGAGAAAATATTAGCTGATAACAGCCCGTCCAGATAACTTCTAAGATTAAATAGTAAAATAAATATTAAGTACTAAGAATATTGAATACTAAATAAATGCAGAATACTTATCATTATTATGGAATACTATTTACTACAGATAATAAATAATTGCTGGATACCAAGGATAATAAATAAATATTGAATATTAATAAATTAATACGAAATACTAAATATATTAAATAGTAAAAGCACTAAAAACCAAATAAATTTTGAATAATTAAGCAATTTAGTACAAAAACAAGTACTGAAATCTGTTCGATCGGTGTGTGATAAGAAATCCATCAAAATCGATAATAGATAACGATATTTTATTCCACATAAAAGCAGAAATGTGTTTTATGCTCAAGTTGCAAAACACAGCCAAAGTTTACACAGAGCAGCACAGAAATCAGCAACAAACACAAAAAGAGCAAATCTTATTAAGCAACAATAACAATGTTCAGAGTACAGCTAGAGAGCTCGCTCAGTGATCAACACTACAAAAAGAGAATTCAATTAGTTTTCTGGATTTAGCTTTTATACATTTTCATGGATTTCTTTATGGAAGAATATTTGGTCAAATAATTTTCTAGGTGAATATATGGATTTCGAATCTTAAGCTAAATATCGCTAAAATTCTTGTATTTTCAAGAGCCTTCATTTTTATCATTAAAGTTACCTAATTTATCGCCAACGTCACTTGTCATCCATTCAGCATCCATTAAAAATAATCAGTAATACTCTCTTTTTCTCATGATATTAAATGCATAAGATATAGTTTATAACAACACTAATATTAACGATAACAAATACTAAAATACATGCTAAATACTTAAAATCTTTAATATTGAAATAAACTATAAGTATAAGGATATTCAATATTTAAAAAAATACTAAATACAGAGGATATTAATAGCAAATGTTTTTGTAACGCATGTGTATTGCATAATTAAAGTATTAACTCTCTTCCACATTTTTCAAAGAAATAAAGTAGATACCATTTACATGATAAAAATTCTTTGAAAATATGTGAAAATCAACAATAAATACTATAAACGAAGGAAAAAAATAAAGGCAGGAAGTTAAATGTGTGTGTAAATATAACTAAAAACTTCACCAAATGAAACACACGCAAGATATTTTTGGCAGCTTGCTAATTATTCGTAAACAAATTTATAAACATCGAATTTTAAAGAATGCTAACTTCGCTGTAACCTAGGTAACTGCATTTTATTATTACTTTCTCTCTCATACCTACATACATCCTGCACTCTATGCTTTTCATGTGGAAATATTTATCTAGAAACGTGAAAGCGCGTGGCATTTTATCCCCAGAGAATTCGGCATTTTATCTATTTGACCCCATTTTGAAGGATACAAAAGTAAAGCGTCTTAGATTTTATTTTCAAGACAGATGAATTTTGTTTAAAAAGCGCCGTTTGCTTTTAGATAGGATAGTATTCGTGTTTCATAGATTTTGTCAGTAAAGTCTCGGCAATTTTGCTGAGCAAACAAAAAACAACAGTGTCACACACTGAATGGGGGATATTTTTTATTTAAGTTTTATGTAACAGAAAGGACGGTTGGCATACACGTAAGGAAAGAAAGTGAATCCTTATTATGAACTGTTCTGTTTCGCACGTAACGCTTGTCAGTGCCTGTTGATTCTTTTCTTTTTTTCTTTTTTTTTTTCAGCGATAACTCATTTTATTGAAATAATAAATTTATATGCACTTATTCTTTTTTATTTTCTCATATAACCAGAACGCAAAGAGAAAATATTGCGATCGATAAAAAAAATCTGAAATCGAGATTTTGGCGCAATTTTTATGCTTCCGATAGATCTCCACGAGTCTGAAGCCATCTGTCCGTTTGTCTGCGAGCAAGATGGTTCAAGATCGCTTAGAGCTAGACGGATGAAACTTGGTACATGATCTTTATTCCAAATTTATAGATTTCTATCAAATTTTGACCGAATTTCGAGCAGAAAAATTGTTTCTGCCCAGTTGTCAGAATACAAATGAACATAATTAAACCAGTAGAATGATATAAACCATAGTAGTGGTCTCCATGAAATTTTCTCTCGTGTTTCCCAATGAAGGTCTTATCCCTTTTCTTCTACATAAAATAGTGGGTCATCAATAAGACCGCAAAAACATTGCATAGCATTGGAGAACGATAATTGCTAAATATGAATCTAGTTTTTTTACAGTCTATCGCGAGAATATACAATTTAGCTGTCGGAGTCCGGGATAGCCTGGTTGGTAGGGCGTTGGATTAGCGTCCCTTGGATTGTGTGTTCGCACCCCACAGGCCGAAGACTCTCCATGTGTGTGGTGGCTGGCACACGCATAAATCTGTTGAAGTCACAAAGGTCTCCATGGCGAGAATAATTCCACTGGGGGTACTGGATCAGGAGTATTCGTTCTCTGATTCAGGTCTAAATTACGTTCCGTGGATGAGTGAATGAAATGCATGAATGAAGTCCGCCCCGTAAAAAGGGTTGTGACACGTGTGTAGCTAAGTCGTACTTTTGGCCCTAGATGGCGCTACTGAAAATCAAGAGACGCACCCTTGACTTAAAATCACTGACTTCTAAAGTCTTTGGGCTTGTCTATGACAAGTGCCATTAGAAACAACAACAATTTAGCTGTTTTGCTTTTTCATGCCAACTAATCGATATCAAAATTTGGCACAAAACTACAGTACACAGTACAAAACAACATGCTGAATTTCATTGATTTAAGTCGTTGCGTTCATGAATTATTGCGTTTACATGCATTTAAAAGTCCACAAATTGACGAATTTCGCACAAAATTTGATAAGTATCTATATTTTAGATGCAAAACTTGTGCACCAAATTTTATCTACCAAGCTCTTAGCGTTTTGTAGCTATTGAGGTGGCACAGCAAGTTGAGTTGAACTGAACAACCTGTTGTAGCTACAATTAAAGTCACAAAATAACATACAGAATTTCATTGATTTAAATCATTGCATTTATGATTATTATTTTTAGATGCATACAAAAGTGCAGATGTAGAAACTTTCAATCGTTTGACGGAATTAGTTCAAAATTTAACAAGTCTTTATATTTTAGACGCTAAACTTGTGCACAAAACCGACCTATACACATCTTGATCTATCTAGCTCTTACATTTTGTAGTTACTGAGTTAGTTCACTTGTACTCGAACAGCCAAACAAACAGACTTTTTGTGAATGGAGTTCTTTCAAAATTTGAAATAAATCTGCTAATTTTGTCTTAATTGTATATAACAAGTTTCAGTCGTCTAGCTCAAAGCGTTTTTGTGTTCACAGATAGGTAGACATAATGCCAAATTGTTTTTCAGCCCCGGGAAGGTCTGAAACGTAAAGATTCATCAAATTGTCTAGCTCAAATTCTTTTACGATTGCAGTACTTCCTCTGTACTTAGTGTACGAAAAAATAAAAATCCAAAGGCCTATATTAATATAATTTAGTGTACGGGTTTAGCATTTAAAATGTAGTGCTGTATAAAATTTGGAACTAAATCCATCGACGGGTTAATCATCTGTCAGCCTGTACTTTCGCATGCATGTAAACGCAAATATTTATTATTTTTAATAATAAATGAGGTCTTTTTCTTCATTGAAGTTTATTTTGTGGACATAAAATTATTTTCTAGAAAAACATGAACTATTCCCTTCTAAAATAGTTCATTGCGCTGAGGATAAATTGGATTGCATTGTTTTAAATTCTGAGAACTCCAATTTTGGCAGATTATGATCTCTTTAGTTGGTTTTCGATTCACTATTATACCAAACTTAATAGAACTTCAAAATGTATTTTAAAAGAATGTGGAATACCAAAAGGTATTTTTCTAGTGAATTATTTTCCATAATTAAACGATTCACTATTATACCAAAATTAATAGAACTTCAAAATGTATTTTAAAAGAATGTGGAATACCAAAAGGTATTTTTCTAGTGAATTATTTTCCATAATTAAACGATACACTATTATACCAAAATTAATAGAACTTCAAAATGTATTTTAAAAGAATGTGGAATAC
>JAPMOR010090650.1:68677-92452 GCA_026543865.1 Argiope aurantia | reverse complement strand
TGTGTGTGTCTCATTGTGTGTAAGTAATCAAAAATTGTATCAATTCATTTTAATTGTAATGTAAAATTGTATTGTAAAAAATTTTAATGTAAAATTATATCAATTCATTTCAATTCGTTAAGGAATATTGGGTCCATATATTCCTATAAAATGAATCATCCATGTGTAACTGAAAGATAGCACATTGCTTTTGGGACCACATATTCTCATGTACAAATGAATCTTTCGTGTCTCTGATTTTGTGTGGGAGATCGCACTTTGTGTTTGGGATCATATATTCAGATGCACAAATGAATCTTCCGTGTGCCTCTGATGTGCCCTTAAATTTATGTAAAGGCTTTTGTCTCATCCTGTGGACTTCTAGAAAAAATTGTCTTTTCAGTATCACCTTAGACCGTGCAAAGTGTGTTTAGATAATATTTTTGCATTAGTGTTCTCGTGACACATTTAAGTAAAGACACTTAGTTGTTGTCAATGAAAAAAATAATAATAAAAGTATTTTGATTACACCCTTATTAGCATCAAGCCACCATATTTTCTTCAACTATTTAAGAATCAAAATGAAAAATATTCTCATTTTGATTATGTTTAGTAAAGAGCATAAAGGTTTAAAAAGTAATTTCATATTCCATCCTTGTTTATTTCAAAATAATTCTGCTTTTGCAATAAATATAAAAAAATGCAAATGAATAGACGAGTCATAAAAACAATGCAAGCTTCAACAGATTTGAAACAAAATAAACATTCCTAATCTGTTAAATAAATATGACTAGTTCTGTTAAATGTCAAAGAAATGTTGATTCAAAACGTGTTTACAAATTTAGTGTGAGTTATAAAAAAAATTTTAAACCATTTCCAGATACTATTACCATATTTATAAACTATTACCATAAACGTGATTGCAAAATAAAAACTTTAAAATTTAAGCCTTTTGTTAATGGCTAACTTCCAACTTTCTGATAATATAATTATAAAAAATAAAGCCATATACCATAGCGACCGTTCCTGTGGAATAACCCATAAAAATGTGCTTACATTAAATTTATAATCATTCATTAAAAAGTAACTGCCAAAAATGAAATGTAATCTCTATAAATTCAAATATTTAATTTTAGATATTTCATAAATTATAAAAGGACTTTTTTTCAAAAATATGCATACATTTATTTGTCCAAATAATTAATAAATTTCAGTTATTAGTTACTAGTATTTGCTTGAAGAGAATGAACATTACTTTGAACAAAGGCGTTTGTCCATCTGGATATTTTTGGGGTGGGAGCAAGAGTTTCGAAAGTTAAAAATCTTCCTTAAATTAATTTATCAGCTCTAACTACAAATCATATATTCTATAAACAAACTAAAAACTATTAAACTAAAACTATTAACTACAAACTAAGCTTCTTATAACTGAAATTTATTCGAATTTCATGCTTTACTTAAATATAAAATCAAATAGTTCGCACTCGATTTTTTTTAATTTATGAAATGAACGTATCTGATAAAAATGAAAGTATAAGCATCTTTTTTTAAACAGAAAAATATAGGCGATAAATTTCTTAGCTTTCTTTTGCTTTCTTAATGCTTCTATGTTAACATTCTTTTTCTATAATAACTGGATAACAAGAAAATTGTTGGATAATTGCCTAATTGGATAAGATAAAAATTGCAAGACTCTATACCATTTTATTTGGAACTGTTAAATGTGGCACATAATTACTTATTGAAAGGTTTTACATTAAAAAACTGTTTCTTAAATTTTAAGAGTTTACATATTAATCAAAATTTTAAATTTTTCCAAAAGATATCATCGCACGAAAATTGTTTTTTATTCTGTTAAAACTCTGAAAAAATTAGCTTTTTAAGGACGCGATTTTTATTTCAATTCTTTCTCTAATTTTGATAATTTTTTTAAGAATCAATTTTAAATATAATATTGTAGTAGTGATATCTATCGTCGTGATGAAATTCAAACCAATTTTATCATTTCTTAAAATCTATTATTATCTCGCTTTTACTAAAATTCTGAATTAAAAGACTCCTAATTATGGAAATTAATCCCAAGACAACAATTTTCACTTCGCTCTTATTTCTACAGAAATTTGCTAGAAGGTTGCATGATGTTCGAAGTCCAACAGTTTCTATGGCTGGTAAATATACTTTATTCCGCAAGAAAACCTGAAACACAGATTAAAAAAATATTGTAGAAGCTTACAAAAAGGCAGCGCGTACAGAAATAATAAACAGCAAATCATTAATTTAACAACCACAGAAAGCAATTGAATTCGGCTCATCCGCTAGCAATGCGATCAATACTCGAAACAGAAAATTGGCTCCTCGTGTGAATGTTTGGCCTTTTATAGCTTTCCAACATGATATGGAATTTTCTAGAAAGATCTTCTCATCTTGGCTCCTAACAGAGATATTGCCACGATTCTTGTATCCAGAATCTTCATTTTTGCCCTCAGATTCGTTACAAAATGGTAGGGAAATTGAAGAATCCATTGCCAATGTCGGAATGATTGATATGGACTCATTCAGCATTCATTAAAAGTAATTCTTATCGTTTTCTCTAATAAAATTTTATTTCTGCGAATAATCTTTGATAATCCCAGCGTTAGTCTTCGAGTTGGTTATAATCTATCCATTTGGTTTCTGAGTTGGTAATCGTGCTATAAATATAATATTCGTACGAAAATTAAAATTCTATGCACTATAAGCGGATATAAGTGCTACATCGTATTATAAATTTCATTACTGATAAAAAAATTTGCAAAATATTACATAATTTGATAATAATTCTAATAATCTGATTCCTTTCCAAAGAGAATAACTCCATTTATATCAAAATGCGTTCATTGAACCTTTATGTCAATGTTATTTCTAATACAAAATTGAGTGGAAGATTACATGGAGCTATGGTGATAAGGTATATGCAAATAAATAAGGCTACGAGATGCTACCCTGGGTATCTGATAAATCGGTTTTGTTTTAAACCGGCTGCATAGAACAAATCTAGTCGAGAATTAATGTAGGATCCGACGCTAAAACCATATATTTAACATTATTAGAGATGGAACGATTATTCTCAATTTACGTTCCGAATAAACGAATCTGGAAGTAATGTATGGGTTCTTCTTTTCGAATTAGAGTTAGCCGTCCAAAGAAAGAATTTCCGGCCATAATGGACGAGGTTGTCGCTGACTTTAATTTAATAATCGATCATACCGTTTCTCGCTGGTAAAAAAAGAAGAAAATCAACGAATTAGCCTCTGATAAAGACAATTTTCAAAATAAATATATTTTAGATAAAAATGAGACAACCGTATACATTTTCTGAATGTATCTATCTGATAATCTTAATTTTTTTATGCAGTTTCTGATCTTCTGTCAAGAGATGTTTGTATAGAAATTTCGTAAAACGAGATAAAAAACGAAAAAAATGTTGTTATCTACACAGAAGAAGTCATTACATTTTCTAAATTTACAGATATTTTTTACGCCAACGGAATTCAGAGCCATTTTGAAATTCATCTTAATGGGAATATGAAAAAAAATGCATAAATTAACAATGCATTGAAATTTAGATTAAGAAAAATTTATCTCTGATTGGATTTATAGTAAACGATATTTGATTCCATTAAATGTAGGTGTTGCAGCATATTTTTCTATTTTTTGAAATACATGTCCATAAATTTCAAGATAAAAAAAATCGGTTTTTTATTTAAAACTTAATTAGTGAAAATTTTATTTTCGATAATATTATACATTACTTTATAATATCATGATAAATGTTTGTAATAGCTATTGATCTTTGAAATCCTTACCTAATTATCAGAAACCCGTATTTAAATTTCGTACTTTTTAAAATTTTGCCGCTATTATTCTAAACCTAATGCATCAAAATTCCAGAATTAACACTTTGATTTCTACAAAAATAATTAACTCTGCACAGTGAAATAATTCATATTTTCATTACTAACAATTATGGACCTTTCGTCAGCTGTTTATAATTTAATAATAACTTATAAATTAATTTACTAATTTTATTTTTTTTCTTAGAAATGGAAATTTGGCAGCAGTTTTTAAACTAAACAATTTATTTCCTTAATTAATCATTTTAACTAAATATGAAAAAAATAATTATTTCTACTATATTTTTTTCTGCACTCATTTAAATATGTATATGCCAAATATTTTTTTCAAAAATAGAAATTCAACAAATTTTATTTACAAAACCAGCGAAACTGGTTACCCAAAATTTTCTCGCATAAAAGTATTGTACCAGAGAACGCATTTCACAACATTGGCGTACAATAGTTACGAAATATTAACGTTTGGCGCAAATGTAGCCTCTTTTACAGAATCCACCCTGACATCTTTGACGAGTTTTTTGTCAATTAATCTCTGACGTTCGGTTAATAATATCCTAAAATCGAATTTGTGTTTTAGACAATCGATTGAAACAAAAATTCAACACAAAAACTCGATTTGCAGTCACACACTGACATACCGATTTTGATATATTTAAGTCATTATCGATTTGAAATGTTTCTAAAGGTATAGACGGCCAAACCCTCACTCGATTTTGCTAAAAATTTAATAGATATCCATAAATTTGATGTAAAAATCGTATAAAAATTTTATTCATCTAGCTCAAATCTTTTTCAAGTTATCTTTAGTACAAAGTGACGGAACTTTTCCAAAAATGGTTTTTGAACTCTGGAAGATCTAAAATATAAAGATTCGTTAGAATCTCGAGTTCGAATCTTTTGACGATTACAATACGTTTTCTGTACTTCGGCATAAGAGAAAGTAACAGATGAAAATTATGTTTTAAATTTTTACAAGAAAATGAAATTTTAAATATTAGTTAGTTAAGATTTTCCTTTATCGTTAAAATTTTGCTATGCTTTCCTTTCGGTTTTATTTAGCTGACTTGTTTCATGTTTATAAAAATGGAATTTTACAAACTTAATGGGTTTTGTAATCCAGTTTTTGCTTACTTTCTGATGAGCCTGAATTCTGTTTTGTAACTAACATCAGAATTCTTAAATGGCTCCTGAAGTTGATTATCAATTTATTTATCAATCATTGAAGCATTTTGATTCAATATAGAAGGCACCATCTATTCAATTTGAGAAAAAAATGATTCTATTATATCATAATAATTTTAATATTAAATTATGAAATATATTAAAGATTAAAAAGTAAAAAATAGTAAAAATGAAACATTTCTTAGAGCATGAGCTTTCACTTTTAACAAAAACATAAAAAGCAATGTGTTTTTCTACATCGAAAATTTTGGGGTCGTAAAAACAATCCGCAAAATCATAATACACAGAATATAAAACAAATAGGAAACTGAACTAAAATGAATGAATATATGAAAAAAAATTAAACATTTATTTAAATTTAAAATAAAATGTGAATAAGTTAAAATTTAAATTAGTGCATTTTTACAATGCTATGCACTGCTACACTTTTTTCTTTAACTGCAAAATTTTAATTAAAAATATTTTCTACATTTTATTACACTAACAAAACGTTCTCTCTAAAATTATTAATTTTATAATTTTTTGTATAGAACTAAGCCAAGCAAACTTTTTTCTATAAAAATGCAACAAATGTATTTTTATTCAAATTGAACTAATGAACGATTTATTTGAAACTGTTTTCATCTCAATTAAAATATCGTTTGGACACGCGCGCTCCAAATTGATCACGTGGTATCTAAAGTGTGTTTTTTTTCCCCCTGTCGACAGAAGCTGAGAGGACTTCAACAATGACAGACTTGATAATAATAACTTTTGAAATCGAAACATACTATTACTGCTAATACTTTATCGAAACATGCTATTACTGATAATTCTTTATTTGGACTCTTATTCTGTGTGTTTTATTGCCTTTTCTCGGCTTTATTTTTTTAAAAAAATTAGTACTAGACCTATTTTATACTGAACATTACTGAATTTTATTCTAGAACAACCATTAATTTTTTATATTGTATCTTCAGCTTATTCGTGTAAAATGTTTTTCAATTTGTAAAGCCATCATTTTAATCTGAGGGAACTGTCTAATTTAGAAGTTATAGACGTAATTTATTTCACAGCTGAAAATAAAAGCCACAAATGTTCATTAAAAAAAAGGAAATCGGAATTATGCAGAGTGTTAAATACTAGAGTCAAAATTAACATCAATGGAAACTGAAATAATCGGTTTCCAGTAAGCATAATTATTTATAGGGAGCGTAAATGAAATAATCCTATTTAAAAGGAAATTATATTTAAAAGGGTAGTTTATAAGCATTTAACACCAGTTAAAAGATAATTATCATTAAAAATCTCGTATATTTTCAGTGACTGAGAGCTATTTTCTGTTACCTAATTACAAGTTTTATTTTTATCATTACCTGATTATAGATTTAAAAAGGTTAAATTTTGATCTGCTGTTTAATTCATTCTCCATTAACTATTTATTTAACAAAATTAAAGCTATTAGTTGAAACCAAGTAATTAGTTATTATTATAGGGAAGTAAATTGTTAACAGGTTAAATTGAAAATTTAACTACAGTCCCATTGCATTCTAAATCTGTCTTGTTCTGTTTGAAACAAATAATTAATAGTATTAAACAGTGATGGAAATCCTCGTGGATATAGAATTAATCAAGATAAATTGCTTTTGTTAACTACGAGTAAACTAATTTAGGCTTATATAATAGTAATTATTAGAATGGGAATTCTCCTAGTAAATCTTCTTTTCTTTGTTTATAATGTCAGCAAATGTTGGAAATCTGTGCACTAAATCATAATTTTACTGCAAAGAAAAACGCATTAATTTAGTTCAATCCAGTTTTCAATTAATATTTCTTAAGCTTATTAATTATACTACGATGGAATTTATGAATTCTTTGGAACGAATTTTTCATCCTCCATAAACCTACACAACAACAAAATTTTTAATGCTCTGGAACAACTACAACCACCCCTCTACAAATCCTACTTCAGTTCGAGTCGAGACCTTTGCCGAATTGATTAATTAATTAAGTCGGTACCTTAAACTAAGTCTGAAATAAAACGCGACAGCTATTTCAGCAACTGTTGGGGTGAACATATCCTCCCCGCCTATCCGCCCCACCCATGTCTTTATTCCTGCTGCTTCTGTCCTTTATCCCCTTTCTGATGAGGATCATAACGGACACTTACACCGGGAGCAACATCTGTTGTTGAATATGAAGTATTCCGAAGACAAAACTGTACAAATATGTCGCCACAAACGCCGTACATTAATCTTTCTTCGCCGAGTTTAATTAAACCGCTATCGATTAAACGCCAAGAGCATAATGATATTTATTTCTAACATCTGTCGCCAAGATAAAAGATTTCGGGAAGGCATTAAGAGGTTATGTTATGCCTTGTGTTAGTTTGAAATCCGGGAAGCGGCGTGTTTTCTTTGGGTTTACATAATTAATCTTTCAACTTACTTTATCTATCTTTTCTCTGGTTTGGCGGTGGGATGGCTGTTATGTTTCGGAGAGTTGGTTATTAATCAAACTTAAACTTTCTTTGGATAGACAGTGGTGTCAAAGTAATTTAACAAGTTTGGAACTAAATGATGGGATGTAAAAATATTGTTTGCTTGCTATACATGTTTTGGAAAATTTTAATAATGTAAGGAGTATATGTGGATTAAAGCTGTATAGAATAATGTAAAACAAGCCAATTATTTAACTAAACTAAAATTCTTTACTCGAGACAGCTCAGTGATGTAGTGATGCGGAGGGGGTATAAATATCCACGTGTTCATTTTGGGAGACGTTTGGTCGCCTCATAAATGAAAGAGAAATGCATGTATTTTACTCTACAATGCCAGATGTAATGAAGAGGTGAAAAATCATTATTCCCAGCGGGATTTTATCAGGATACTCCACATAATGTCATTTACCATGCGTTTGAAGTAGCATAGCCAAAAATTAAATCTTGTACCATGTAATGTCAACTTCTACTTCAACACCATTTTAATAAAATGGTAGTACTTAATAATCGACAAATGTTATGAAAAATTAGCCAGAACTGGCAAAACGTGGGCTACAGAACTGGGCATCGAACCTATTTTCATTAAGGCTTTTGGAATGGGTATTCATTGAAACTAAATGAGGAAGGGGAGATTAGGAAGTATGAAGAAGGGGTACTTAAGGTGACATTCATCGAGAAATTTCGAGTGAAGTAGAAATGGGCAGTCTAAATGGAGGGGGTGAGGATGGAATGTTATAGAGGATTATTACTCCATTGGCATGACGTGAAGTGCTTTGGAAATACTGGGTTTACTTTTGTACTCTTCTAATGTATGTTTAATATCTTTTATAATCTACTAATGTATGTTTAATATCTTTTATACTCTACTAATATATGTTTATATTCTACTAATGTATGTTTAATGTCTTTTGTACTCTACTAATGTTTTTATTAGCCTAAGAATGCTCTTCTTCATTTCAGAAAAGAATATTGGTAAAAAAATATTTCAGAAGAAAAAAAATTAAAAATAAAAACAACTTTACGGTCATTATCCCAAAATTTTGAATTGTGATTATTTTAATTGTATTTTAAAAGGTTTTTAATTCCTCTCTTTTGGATGATTTCTAATTAAAGTAATAATACAAATTAATAAGAGCATTAACAGAAATACTTAAGAATTTGCATTAATGCCCTTACTAAGCTTCCTTCGAGATAAAAAAAAATCATATGCAATAAAAAGCTTACACGAAAACAATCCTGACATGGAACAGAAGATGCATCTCACAGTTGGCAATATGCCAAATTAATCGTAACCAAGCGCAATGGCGACGATTATTACTTTTATGTCTTCAGCTTGGGTGGCGCAGCATGGCCAAACATGGCTTTTGAGCCAGAAAAAAAAACGAAAGAAATCTTCAGCTTGGGCAATGAACGAATTTCAATGCTTACTAGGTTTCTTCGGAAAATAGACCCAATAATTTATGTATTAATTATTAATTAATTTTCTGTCTTTTTTAAAAATATTTATTGTTATTTTTCTTTCCATTTTCATCGTGCATTCAGCTACCAAAGTAGTAATATAATCAAGCAGCATTAAAAATAAAAATATATACTTTTAAAATAATTTCGGGACATATTGCAGTTTATACCCCTAATAGACAAATCGCCATTGCTCTTTACTAATGAATTATTTTTTTTATTCACAAAATTGAGATTTCTGGGCTTTTATTCTTTAAAAATTATCATCAATATTTTTGAACTTGAATATTTTTACTTTCTCGTATTCGCAGTACAGAGAAAATATAGTAATCGCCAAAAAGATTCGAACTCAAGATTTTTTCGAATTTCCACGTTTTAGACCCCTCTGAGTAAGAAAAATACTTTTTTTGGAAAATTTTTGTCTGCCACAAAATAATTTAAAAATACTTTAGATCTAGACGGATGAAATTTGGTACACAGCCATTGCAGAAAATTTGTAGATTTCTATCAAATCTTGAGCAAAATCCTATCAGAGGAAGTCTGTTTGCCCGACTATTCGAAAATAATTTAACACGATAATTACAAAATTACAATCGTATTTATCTAGAGCTAGATAAATAAAATTCTGTACAAAGAATTAGCATCTATAGTGTTGACACCTTTCAAATTTTGAGCCAAATACAACAAAGAATTGATCGTCTATCGCTCTGTAATTTCATAAGTATGCAAACGCGATAACTGAAAAACGTAATGACTTAAATATACCAAATTTGGTATAGGATTTTGTGACCACAGTTATGGTTCTGTGTAGAATTTTTGTTCCAATTGGTTGAGAAAAACGCTTCTAAAGCACAAATTCTATTTTCGAATACTATTAACAGCATGCCAAGGATTAATAATCAAATAACTCTTCAAGGATCCCATATGTCAAATTCACGTCAATATTTCATAACTATTGTATGGAAATGCCATGTGAAGCATTCTCTGGGATAATCCTTTTTTAGTGATTATGCGAGTAAGTTATGGGAAGTCATATCACTGACCCGCCCGAGGGCACACGGATAAAGAATACTGAATGACAGGACCGCCGCACCAGCAACATTGGCGGGAACTGTGGTTGAGTCCTAAGGGCCATCACCGGCCACGGTACAACCCTTCCGGTCAAGGTTATCCCATCATCGCCAGATCCCCCATCTTTTTGTGTACCCTCCAGAGTGGCGAGATACAACCACCATACCGAAAGCATCTCATCCTCATTTCGAGGTGCCCCCCAGGGTGTTTAGTAAGTTTTGGGAAGAACACTCCTGCTGGTTGAATATCTTTCTATTTGAAAACTGTATATATAAATGTGAATTTTTTACTGTGTATATTAAATCTGATGCAATCTTTATGACTTATTTAGCTCAAAGCAAATGCAATGAACGCTATGAAAGGGATCTTTAGCATTTAAAATTTTGAGCTACGTATTTCCAGAATTGCATAAACTTCTTCACAAATAATACAATAACTGAAAACTATTATCTCCCAGGTGTGCAATAACATCTTGAATTACGACATTCCTGTTTTAGAAAATTCGGTTTCTTAGTTTTCTTCCTCGCTTCGGATATTTCCCACTTTAGAATATGACACACAGGGCTCGTTCTCAGGGGTGTGCAAAACGTGCACACACAAAGGCGGCCGCTTTTGTCAAAACAGAAGATCGGTGCGCGGCTCGTTTAATGTCTGCAACTAACCTTAAAGAAAAACGGGAAAGTCATAAAACGTTATTTGTGTCAGCTGAAGTACATAGAATATCCAACCAAATGTTTTTGCAGTGTTCGTGGCATCTGCAGTCTTTGTTATTTTCGAAAATCACGAAAATGAAATAGATCCGTTTATATTTTTTTTCTGGTGAATTAATTAAACTCAGCATCGATTCATTAAAAGTATAAGTCAAATTTCCATTTATCAAAGAAAAAATGATTTTTTAAAAAAAATTTTGACATTGAGATGGTTGCGAAATATTATTAATTACACTACTGATTCAGAAGAAGAATAGATGTATTATATCAAGGATTTTTCAAAAGTGGCACAAATGCTATCAGCAGTACATTACATTATTTTTGGTGGTATAATTTTTAAACAAAAATTTAAATGAATGCTGGCTGTTAACCCATTTAACAATTTATTTGAATCTTTATTATTTATGCGTATTCGCTCTTTTTGCATTTTTACCTCCCATTCTTTCCTATTACCCCTCTGTAAAATAAAAGTAATAGTTATAGATCAGTGGCAGATACTAAGAGCATTGTGGTGAGAGTTAGAGTTCCTAGAGACACTATGGGTAGAGGGACCGTAGACTGGTTTGCTGAAAAAATATCATTATGCCAAGTAAATAAATTTATGAAAAGTAAAAATTTTTATGTATCATATTAAGATGATATGCCGCTTGTAGTAATGATGCTGCTTGTAGTGTATCGATCATTCGGTTGCACTGATTAAAGTAGCAAGGAACGCATCTCTCATTCTAAATGCGTAGAATATTTGTCGGTTCTAGTGATCAACAATTTGTCTGTAGTAACCAATTTAGATATCCTGGTGGTTCATTATCGACGTTTTATTAGGATCGATCAAGACAATAACCTTGATTCATTAAAAGTCATCAGATCTTCCAAAGGTGATTATGATCCCAGGATCAACATTACTGTAAATTATAGACTGCTAAAAAAAAAGCTGCAAAAGAATCATGAATCAGAAAATCTACAACGAAAGATGAATCGAACAGATGGCTGCATATAACATGAAGATAATGCCAATGAAGAACAGTCAGATCATAAAACACCATCAGATCGCTGAACTCTGCAAACTTTTCAATCCTTAAGAAGATCATTCCACTACCATACAGAAACGTTTGCTGGACATTATTCATATGAAAGGTTTATACAACGAATGATTGATAACTGAATCATGCAGCTAATTTATAAGCAAATTTAAAGTTATTAATCAGAATGGAGCTGTGTGATTTGTTTGTCTGTCTCCTGTCCTTATATGTTTTAACAAAATGCATGAAACATCGCCATTCCATAGAATAACTAGGCACTTTATAGAATGCCGGACGCTTTTTAAACAAAATATGAAATATAAAAATATTATATTCTTTTCCAAAGCATTTTGTATCATACCTAGGAATTCTATAGAGTGATAAATGCTCATTTATAAAAGCATAATAAGACTATTATTTAAACAATTTATCACTTTAGAAACACGAAGAGCGAAAATATGACTTTCGTCATCGTTACTAGTAAGGCTACAGAATATGATGATTTTTTGACGGCCCATTGCATATTTATCATTGGTTTCCTTTAACCTCACACTACAAGTAGCAGAAATGAAAATCTCTTCAGTAAGCATGTCATCATCATGCTGGTGTAATCCACCATCGAATATAATCTCATCCACGTTTATCGAAAGAAGTTCTTTTCTTGCATCAGAAATGGATTTCACACTTCGCAGGTTTGACATTTGGTATTCTACAATGCTTGGGAAATGTGTAAAGCATTTAATCGTTTTATACATTGTCGACTAGTTTTAGGTATTTAATAAAATTCTTGAGTATTCTTTACAATACCGGCTTTCATATATTGACCGTGATAAGCACCTTATAGAATTGCATTATTTTTAAAGCATTTCGATTGCACTGATCATTCAAATGTAGCGATCGCTTTGGTTTTGGTTCAGCGTTAACATTTTGCACAAGGTATACTTTATCAAGATCCTATTTGTTTCATACTTCCACTTTTTTATTACAATTTTTATAAAAGCCAAACATATGTTTAAACCGGAAAGAAGGGTTTCCTCGAAACTTTCACGCAGACTCTTTATTAAACTTGTCTTGCACAAACACCTTACATGGCATTTGCATACAATAATTACGGATTAGTTTGGTTTGGTTATATTAACGTCCCGTTTGAAGCAACACTAGGACTATTTTGGTACGGACCCCGTAATTTTGAACCGCGGTCAGATGACGAGGACGACACCTGAGCTGGCACCCACCTCTCCACACCACACCAGCGGGAGGACGTTTGGTCATGGTGGAATTAATGTGCAACAGACCTCCTTACACGACGGTTCTTCGGTGGAAACGGGTCACGAACCTGAAACCCTTCGGTTCAGAAGCTGAGACCTCACCACCAGGCCACCGCGTCCCCAATAATTACGGAATATTGTCTTTTCGCATGAGGTTAGCAATCTATCGTATCATCCTTGGCGAGTTATTTGGTGATTAATTCCTGGCATATCCGAAAATCGAATTTGTGTTTTAGACTCGTTTTTTCCAACCGATTGAAATAAAAATTTGACACAAAACTCCACTTGTAGTCACAAAATCTCATACGAAATTTGATATATTTAAGTCATTGCGTTTGTGAATTATCGCGTTTACCTGTTTCTAAAAGCACAGACCGACAGACTGCCAACACTTAGTTGGATTGGGTTCAAAACTCTATTGGTGGCTACACTATAGATGTTAAATATGTTTATCGAATTTTAACATCTAGCTCTCTTCGTTTTTTAGTTATCGTGTTAAATTATATTGGAACAGCTTGACAGACAGACTTTCTTTGAGCATATTTTGCTCAAAACTTGACGGAAATCTACAAATGTGATGTAGAGACCATAGAGAAAATTTCAACCTCCTAACTCAAAGCGTTTTTGAGTTATCCTTGTCACAGACAGACAGACATTTTTCCAAAATTTTATTTTTCGAACTCTGGTAGGTCTAAAATATGCAGATTCATCAAAATCTCGAGTTCGAATTTTTTGAAGATTACTCTAATTTATCTGTACTAAGTATGCGTGAGAGTAAAAATTTCAAAACATAATTTACTGTTCGATAAAATAAGTTATTACATCCAACGAGATTATCTTATTTGTAAGATGAAAATATTTCGAATATGTTAATGTTTTTGTCTGCTCTGTCACTGAAAATTACAGTACGGATGTGCCATTTAATATATTTTGGTTTTAGCGCGTTATATGAATTCAAAAATTCGAATTTCTTATGAAAGTAGAAAAAAAATCTTTTAAATTCGTTATAAAGTAGTTTTAATAACTTGCTTTGATTTGTGCCCAGAATTTATTCATCAACCTTTAGTGCTGAAGTAAACTGTTCGGCTTTTGAATATTGGAATATTCTTATGGAAATTTATTATTTATTTGTTTTTAAAAATATGCAACTCATTATTCCCGAACATTTTTCAATCCATTTTCAGAAGCAATTTCGGCCCCAATAGATGCTCTTTTTTTTTTTTTTTTTTTTTTTTTGAAGTTTCCTGGTTGCTTCATTTTTAATGATGTATTTCTTTGAAATAAGACATTTTTTTAGCTATTTGCGGTGAAATATGGCATGCATGTGTAAAATTCTTTTCATTAAGAGAGGCAATTCTTCAGAAATAAATTCATGTTCCGTGGTTTCGGAATCGATGAAAATATGGTCTCGGATAAAATAAATGAGCTTCATTAAATAGAAATATTCAGACTCCATTATGTAGATGAATAAATATATTTCTTATATAGAAAAAATAAGATTTAAGTTTCATTTGCATTCAGTATCAAGCTTAAAATATCTTTTGGTGGCTTTTTTGGCGTGCTTTTTTTATGCACTTTTGTGTAACTTGGCTTGTTTCATTTTTGCAAAAATTGAATTTTCCAATCACACTGATGATTTCTGAAAAACAATTTACTATTTTAAAATTTTTTGCATTTAATTGCCATTTAATCGATGCATTAAATGGAATTTTGATTCCGTTTGTGTACGAAGATCTACTTACTCGTAAAGATGACTAAAAAAAGCTTTGAGCTACACGGATGAAATTTCGTATAAAAACTTTATACTAAATTTGTAGATTTTTATTAAATGTTGAGCAAAATTTGTTTAAAGGAAGCCTGTTTTTTTTTTTCTTTTATAATATAAATTAACACAATAACTACAAAGCGAAAAGAACAAAATCTATAAAATTCAGTACATATGATTAACATCTGTAATATAGATACCTATTGAATTTCAAGGAAAATCTAAGAAAGGGTTGACCATCTATTGGTTTGCATTTTTAGAAACATTTAAACGAAATAATTCATAAAACGCAATGACTTTAATATATCAAGTTTGATACGGGTTTTTGTGACTACAAATATAGTTTTGTATCAAATTGTTGTTTCAATCGGTTAGAAAAAACGCTCCTGAAATACGAAATTGAATTTAGAATACTATTAACCTCATAGCAGGGATTAATCGCCAAAATTCTCGCCAAGAGTGACACGATAGATTTTGTAAAAAAGCTAAACTCACGCCTAAAGTTATTATTTCGTAACTATTCTACACCAATGCTATGTTAAGCATTCTGTTTGATAACACATTCATTAGGGAGTATGTGAGAAAGTTTAGAGGAGACCACTCCCGCTGGTTAATATATAGAATCATTCAGGGGGGAAAAAATGGGAGATTTTGAATAATATTCCAACTTCTAGGCCAAAGCATGATTAAGATGTATATTTAATGTATCTGATTTTATTTTATTTTTAAAATTTACTTTTAATTAGATAAGAATGAATTTAACTGTTTAATGCGCGAAAAAATGTATTTAATAAATGTATTGAATATAAATCTAATAACTAAAACAATGAAAAGTATTTATGGCAAATACAATAATTAATTATTTTTAAATGTTTTAATAAAGGCGGATAAACACTGTTTGATTTAAAACTGACATAATAAAAAAAGCTTATTTTTAATTTTTAATATAGAGTACAATCGAGTGTCAGAAGTGTTTTTATACCTCGAAGTTGCTTCGAAGTTATTGAGGAAAAATATCTCATTTAGATTAATTTTTAATTAATTAAAAATCTAATTAAAATTTTGAAGAATACTGAAGTAACTCTGTACCAATTTTGGTACTTCCTTCTCTATCCTGTAGAGTATTTTGAATGATTTCTGCATCATGTATATATAATGACACAATTTATAGATAGTTTCCAACCTGTATAGTTGATAGATAGCGTTCAGCTTAGATAGTTTATAGTTTATAGATGGTATACAGCCTATATATTTTATTGATAGAATCCAGTCTATATACTTTATAGATAGAATCCAGTAGTACCAATATACTTTCTTAAGCTTGTGCCCTCGGTGATTTGCTTTCGACATCGTCGTTACGTTCGCTAAAGTTAAATATAACCCCTCTCTTTGGTCTGCATCCTTATCGAATACGAAATCCGAACTACTGATTTGCATCTAGCAATTGAGACAGAATTTATGGGATCGCATTTTATCTGCATTGTAGCAAAGATGAATAAGTTGAGGTCTACAATTTCTTTATTTTATGTTGATTCATTGAATGTTATTGCTATTATTTTCTCCCAACATTATTTTTTTTATTTGGCATGGAATTGTTTTCTCTGCAAGTGAATCTTTATTTGTTTTAATCCCTTTGTAATTATTGGGGTTTGATTTGAGTGTTCGTGAAAATTGTGGAAAAGAGAAGATTATATTACAAGAAAAGAATTATAATGCTTTTATATATTTACATTTAAAATGTTCTACAAACAATTTTATCTTATTTCTTGAGTACTCAGTCATTTTCTAAGATATTTTTCTGTGATATTCTCTGGTGCTTTTTTACTAAAATTTTCTTAGTTAATTCATGACAGTTAAATCCGAGATCATGTTAACAGGATAGGAGGCCGCTTAGACAAACACGTCGTTTAGTAGTTAAATAATTTTCTCCTATCAATTCAGATGCTTTCCATGTTTCGCTTTCTTTCTTTTTTTTTTATCATTCAAAATTAAATATCCGATTTTCAAAAGGGCTAATTAAACCCTTATGTATTTTTGTCCTAAATTAAATTCTTTAGTCTGATATTCAAGGTCAGTTTTAAAAAAATACAATTTAATTTCTTCTTTTCAATTCAGACTTTCCTTCTATTTCTTTTTCTTTCTTTTTTTTCATCCAAAATTAACTATCCAATTTTTAAAAAAAGTCAAATTTTCCCTACTTATTTATATCTCAAATTAAATTCATAAAATAAATCTTAAATTGAAGGCCAGTTTTAAACGATACATTTTTAATGCTAAATACACTAGTAAAGAAGCTCCCAATATCACTCCATGTACTGTCTCTATCCATCGTAAAAATGACTTGTGCCTGTATGGCCTTAAAATTCATCTCATTTATTTTAGAATCAGAATATTTTATTTTAAATTTTCTGATTTGTTGCTTTTAAATAGGTTAATGATAAAAAGCTTTTTTATTCTTTGGTATTGTGATTCTGATTTAAAAAGTAGATATGCACACTATATATAAAATTGGGTATATAATGAATATGATAATAATTGGGTTTATAATAAATACACTATATAAATATAATTGGGTTTGTAACAAACACTGCAGACGGAAACATACCATACAGATAGTCATTGCAAGAGAACTGTACCATCGTATATGATGGATTAAACCACCCATTCAACTGTCTCTTCAATAGATAGATGATCTGTTGTGCCTATTAGTTCATCCACACACTCTAATGATGGATCTGTCTCTGTAGTAGGCCCGCTCCGGAGTTGCAGCTGCAGATGTCACCTTTACTGATGGTCGTCTTCCAGACTCAACTAAATTGACTTTTTTCACTCGAATCGGCACATCGCTTTTTCTCGGAAAACAGTCATGTTTGTAGGTTAATTGGAGATAAGATACAGAAGTGTTGGATTGTGAGTGTCATTTGTGATGTCAGAATATTTGTAGCAAAATTCTTGACATATTTTGAGACTATTTTGGGTTTTTTTTGGGGGTGGGGTGGGGGGGTGCGACTAAAAATTACAGAATATTTTTTTCAAAAGAAAATATGAAATAATTTTTTAAATATATCAAATAAGAAATTATTATTGAATGGCTAATATACAGAATATAAAACTGAAAATATGTTAAATTAATATTTTTTTTAGTAACAGCTCAATTTGTTTAAGGCACTTGAGAGTATTTCGGCCATTTTATTGCACACTAAAATTTTGATGAGTGCCATACTAGTGAAAAAAAAAAGAAGAAAAAAATAGTTGCCAGTACTACTTGTTTTCTGTAAGTTTTCAAATAGAACTCTTTTGGTTTTCACTCTCAAAATTAAAATTTTGCTGATTCGGATTTTTTTCTTAAGGTAATATAAAGTGTGAAAGTAATTAGGCCTTATTTCTATTTTTTTGAAAAATTCATTTCTACAGAGTTTTATCCGAGTTACACAATAATTTCTATGAATAATAATTTCAATTTTCAAAAAATACTTTGAACTAAAAGATCTATAATAATACGCAGTAGGTATATAAAACTCTTTAAATTTAGTTATATCTAACGAATTTAATGCGCTTTAATATAGTAAGCGTTTTAAAAATTAATATTATTTTTTTTTATTTCTATCCATCTATATATAAGAAATGTGGAAGAATGCTTTTATGGATTTGAAATTAATTTATTAAGCATATTAATTTTGTTGTTGATATTATTTTGTTATTCCTACAGACATGTACATAACATATAAGATTTTTATGAATTTGATTTCACAGATAAATATTTCGCTTTTAAAAAGTTTCAATCATATTATTATAAAATGAATTTTGAACAATGACCAGATGGAAAGAACGACATATGAGCCAGAATCTCGCAATCCAAACTCACATGCCATATGATTGTGAAAAGACTGGAGCCTCAACGTCTAATATATTATATATTCATTGAACTGTTAAATACTGAAATAATTGTTATTTTGGCTTTTAAACATTGACGTTTTATGGTATCTTGGGTTTATATATCTAGGGATACTGAATTACTGATATCAACCTTTCAAACTAGATAATATGCTTTAAAAAGTTTTATTTTCGGAAATATTGTTGCGAATTTCTAATTTTGCTCCCCTGCACAGCAAATCCCATGATAAGAAAGGTAGATTTACAGCTATGTTAATGACTTCTGAATGGATGCTGAGCTAACAATCTGCAGAATAGCGACGAGTTTGGTGAAAAAAATTGAAGGACCCATAATATTCGAGAATCTTGTCTATAGCACTATGAGGACGCGATTTCTAACGTCTTTTTTGGCAGGATTCTGTGCTCTGTTTCGGAAATTATAAAAGACCGAGAGTCAGTAGTCAGTCGGTGAAAGAAGTCTCTCTTTGGAATACTCTCTGAACATTTTGTGCTGTCGTTGTTATTTAGGAGCGATTTGCTACTTGTGTGCTTCTGTTTTCTGCGAGTGCTGTTCTGTTTATGCTTCGGTTGTGTTTTACTATTGTGTATTCATGTATAATGCAGCGTCTTTATTCATTGATGAGCGTTTTGGACTTTTTCACCAGCCGGATATTAGAATTTTCTGCAACAATATCTGTTCACCAACAATATCTGTCATGGCTTTACTGTATTTGTTTGGTGCAAGTGTAAGCACAGAAAATGAAAAATTGAATTTTTGGCAGTTGATGCTTTTTACAAAAACAGACAAAGCAAAACAAAGAACAGATTTGCTTTGCAAACCGCAAAAGATATATTTCCGTAATTGAAAGATTTCCCAGTAATTGAAGAAACTGCACACAAATTATTTCTGAAATTCAGATTATGCAAATTTAATGTGGCTGAAATTACTGAATTAAAGCATTGATTACAAATAACCAGACTTATTTCCAATCGTGAAATAATGAAGAAATTCGAAGAATTGTATTTTGTGATCATTTGATAGTTTGATAATAGCCTTCATGTTTGGGTACATCCCAAATTAAGATAAGACTTTAAATGCACAATTTTATTTTTATTATTTTCTACTTTTTATTTTTAATTTATAAACATTATGAGGTTTAGATATTACGCTTTTCCTTATTGTTATTTCGTCGTGTTATTTTCAACACCGCGACTATGGAATCAAAATTTAATTACATTTGTCAATTAACTCATAATGAAGATTTAAATGTATTTCAATAGTGCATTGTCATTTACAGAAATCATTTTCGGTTGGTGCATACGACGAAAGAAAAATCTAATGTGTCGGGTTTTGGGAAATGGCGCTTTGTTCAAGAAAATAAAAATCCCTTATAGTATAGTATAAACACAGCCTAAGCTTACAGAATGAGTAACACTCCTTAAAACTCAGGAGCAGACGGTGAAATCCTTGATCAGAAAACAATAATAGAGCTCAGAGTGTACAGCTAGAAAGCTTGCTCTACGGTCAACACTCCAACAAATTTTAAGTGAACGCTTAGCCTTTTATAGTCTCTCGATAAAACATGACATTTTTCGGATTAATTTATAGTTCTCTGTTCCTAAAAGACATAAGGTCAAATTCTTGTATTTAAGACGATTTTAAATTTTCTCTCTAACAAATCGGAGTCATTGAACTGGCATCCCTTAAGAATCGCTGTAAATGCCCCTTTCCAATCATGTCTTTAATTTAGCAGGAAAGCTGTTTTATAGTTTCGAAACAATAAGCACAAAATTTTAAAAGCATCAATCATACAGAAAAAAAAACTTTTTAGGAAGTGAATAAAAAAAAATCACAATCTATCAAGGAAGGAAACCATCTAATAAACATGAAACAAGTCAATTATAAATGTTAAAAAATAACATTTTTATGGAATTCTAGGAGTTTTAAAAGATAGATATTTATTTATATATTGAAGTAAATGTTTTGATATTTGCAATACTTAATTTTTTGTACGTATATAATTAGCCTGTATGGAAATACAAACGAATCCTTAATCTAAGTCAGATATCATTACATTAAAACCTCCGTGTTGAAGATTGAATCGAATTACGATCACTGTAAAGAAAAGTAGGAAATTGATTGCATTTTTAATAAAGTGAGGAGCCTTTGTAGAGCGAACCACCGTAAATAACTATTCATTCTTCTCTATTAAAACGCATATTTAAATTCAGAGCTTCCAGATTCGGTGACTACATCATTCATTTGGAAATTTAAAATTGAGATACGCTTTTAGAAAGATATGAGAATCTTTTCAAAGACTGTTTAGCATTAAACTCGCTCTACTATCTCATATTTATAGGTTTCTCCAATAAGAGACCTTTGTCGATTGGCATTCCGAATTATCTTGAAGAAAGATGAGGAATTCGCCCAAATAGAAGCCGCATCGTGCAGTTTCTTTATCGACTATTCGGAAGTTCAGCTTTAAAATTAGAAGCGCTATATTTGATGTACCGTCTGGAAGGTTTCGGAACAGACCATTAACGTATTTTGAAGAGGATGAGGTTGATATTCTCAAAGATAATGTTTTCTGTCTGGTTCAAAACCTTTAAATTTTCAGTCTTTGAGTTTCGGACCAAAGGATGTTTTTAAAATGCAAAGGGCAACTAAAAGATCTTGAACAGTTAAACTAAAGAACTAATAAATATAAAAATATGTGGTGCGGTTTTGCAAGTCTGGTGCAAGTTAAAAAGTCAATAGTTTACAAACAAATGCAAAGTAAAAGATATTGATTGCACTGATGTGATGAAAGTGAAACTGGGTGTTTTTAACTATGTGTAATGTTTGGCTGACACACTTCCTGCAAATTGATAAATGTAAAAATCGCACTAATTTTTTTACAAAACAGACTAATCGACTTAAATTTATTAAATTTGGTTTCTTAGTTTTTAGATACAAGATACTCAATATAAAAAGAATATTAGTTCAATTTTTAGCTAATTGAGAATTAAATAAAAAATTAACTTTTTTCTTCAATAATCTTAAGATCTATAAATGCACAAAAACAATAAACTACTCTAAATACGCTACTCTAAAATTCAAAAAATTACATTTCCAATGATACCAGTTTTATTATTCTGCAAGCTTTGACTGATGTTATTTACAAATTTAGCAAAGAATAGAAACATTTGATCAAACGTCGTGATCAATAGCAATATCAGGAATTTATTACCTTCTTATTGACCTTCAGACTGACATTTCCATTTTCTTATCAACCTATTCATATTTATGATCGCACTGTGATTGAAAATTTTAAAATCGCAAAATTAATGTTTTAAAATATAAATATTTAATCTATAAATTTGTCTTCTTACTTTCCTATGAAAAACATTTCCACTCGTACCATTAGCATCTGCTTTCTGTATTTCATAGTATGTATCTGTTGTTGTTGTAATTATGGCACTTGCCACGGACAAGCCCCGCCGTCAGAGACAGCCAAATTTAAGCCTGAGGGTGTACGTCTCTTGTTTCAATACTAGCGCCAATTAGGGCCAAGAGAACGACTTAGCTACATGCACACACGTCATAACCCTTTTTACGGGTCGGACTTCATTCACTGATCGTAATTTAGACCTGAATCAGAGAACGACCACCCCTAATCCAGTACCCCCAGTGGTATTACTCCCGACATGGAGGACTTTGTGACCACGATAGATTTAACGCGCGTCAGCCACAAAGCACATGGGGAATCTTCGGCCGGGGGTTCGAACTCGCAACCAAAGGGACGCGAATCCGACGCTCTACCAACCAGGCTATCCCGGCCCCTAGTTATGTATCTTCTTTTCCTTTACATTATTAATTGTCTGCAATGAAACTCTGGGTCTTCACTGAAAGCTTTATTATCATTTCAATTAAAATTACAATAGTACATTAAAAGAAAAAAAACTCTTCCTTATGGTGCTATACTATGTTATTTCAAAATATTGTTACAGAAATAATCAAAATCCACCAAGTGCGTGTCGGCGAAAAGATTCCAGCATGTTCATTAAAAGAAAAAAACCTTTTATTCCACACGAATACAGGAATTCTCAGTAACAAAACATAGACAAATCGTATACAAACGAACACTTTTAATAAACGGCAGCGCACAAACAGCAAAGCGGAAATAAGCAATCGTAACAGCTCAAAGCGCTGAGAGAGAACTCGCTCAACTACTCGCTGAATCTGAATTCAAGTGACTACAGTTCTGTCTCTCGACTTTTTATAGTATCCATGGCAAGGGAATGAAAATACTAAAAGATAATCGATCTTCCCTTCTAATCGAGATGTCATAAAAATTGTTAAAAATTCCGGGTGCTTCATATTTTCTTCATCATTTTCATCAAATGATCTCCAAATTTGTTACCAAGGCAGGGAGCCTTCCTTCGAAAAACTTTGCTCTGCAATACAGGCCAAAGAAAGTCACTAATAATTATTAAATTTGTTTTTAATTTAGTATGTTTTGATTAAGTAAATTTTGATTTAGTAAGTTGTTTTACTTTAATAAGTTAGTAAATATGTCGAAATATATTTTGTTTTCTATGTGTATGTGTGCTTTCCTTTCAGTCAGTTAATCAATTTTTTAAAATAATATTTTATTTTGGATATTCTCGCCCCCCTCTCTAGTGTGCTCGCGTCCCCCTAGGGAGGCGCGCCCCACAGGTTGAGAATTGCTGTCTTAAGGTGTCAAATAAATATTCTTGAATATAATTGCATACCATAAGTGAAATATGGTTATATAAAAGATATTAGCTATTAATCAATGAGATGTGGTTAATACACAAGACTAAGAACACCAAATAAATATTTTCAATCCTTTTTTTTTTTTTTTTTTTTTTACTGACCGATTAAAACCGAAATTTCGAACAAGACTGATCACTTATCAAATTCTATATATTTAAATCATTGTGTTCTTTTTTCTTGTATCAAATTATCGCATTTACATGTTCCTGAAAATAAGACCGACAGACGATCAACCATTTCATAAATGGGTTTAAAATTTCACAAACCTACACTTTAGATAGTAAAACTGTGAAATAAA
>JAPMOR010090650.1:0-60746 GCA_026543865.1 Argiope aurantia | reverse complement strand
ATAGATATCACATTCAGAAGACATTTAAGTTAACATAAAAACATATAGAAGTTTTACATGTAAATAGATATCACTAGAAGAAGACATCACATTCACATAGATATCACATTTAGAAGGCATTTAAATTTAATTTTAAAAAAGAGGCCTTTAAAAAAAAGGAAGAACTTTACAAGTAAATAGATATTACTAATAGAACATATCACATGCACATAAATTTCACACTTAGAAAACATTTAAGTTAACAAAAGAAACACGTACGAGCTTTGCAAATAAATAGATACCACTAGTAAAAGGCATGGCATCACAAGCACATTGATATCACACTTAAAAAGCAATTAGATAAGTAATATCACTTATAGAAGATATCACATATAGAGATATAGAGCAACACTGGTAATCAGTAAGCAACACCATATGTAGAAGACAGAATCGAAAATTTCATTCATTTTATGCACAAATAACTATAAATAAAATGCCCAATGTATGAATTTAAGGCATGTGACTACATTCGGGATGAACTCTTTGAAAAACATTCAAAAATAGTTATATTTTTGAATTTTTGCAAGGAAAATTATTGAAAAAAAAAACATCTTTAAAGCGAAAAAATATGCCGCTTAAGTCGCAAAAGTTCTTTTGAGAATCAGAAAAAATGATTTTTTCCCCCCAAAATGAAGTATAAAGCAAAAGTCCGGATTTAAAGGTTTGTCAAATGAACAAAATTTTGCAGATAGCTTAGGAAATATATTATCTATTTAATGAATTAAAAAATAAGCTATATTTTTGTCAATTCTTTAAATATTGGGGTTCGACTGATAAATAACACGAAATTTTCCATTTTTTAATACTGTAAAACACTAAAGCAACTATAAAATACTTCTAAATGAATAGATTACATATTTTCTAGTTCAGATACTGCAGAACATATTGATAAATTATTATACCAAATTTGAAAGAAAAATATGCATCAGATTTTAATTTATGAGGTTTTTCGTAAGAAAATTCAATCAACTATTAAAATTTGAGAAAATAGCTTCAAAAGATATAAAATAGTACTAAAATATATGTAAATGCAAGAATAAAAATCAGTGGGACTTCCTAAAAAATAGACTTAATAGCAAAACTTTAACGGTTTATAAAGAAACCTGCTAAAATATTAAGAATATTTAATTTTAAAAATTCATAATTTCGCAAAAAATCGATTTTTTAACGTAGTTACCTACCTTAATTAAATTTTGAAAAGAGAATTAAACGCATTCGAATTGCATCCAGTTTAAGCATCAATAATTAAAATACCTATCCTCACTTTCCATCCAATAAATTCTCGAAGATTGATTGCTCAATCTTAATCGAATTGTCGATTTGTCACGTGATGGCAGAGGTAATTAGCTGACGCAGCTGCGACATTAAAACTTCGAATTCTAATTAAAACGAAACTCGGAAGATTTCGAAGTGATTTTCGGCATCTTCGAAATACGTGAGTAACATATTAATCTAAGCGACGGATAACTGCGCTTGTGAATAATATCACCCTCTTAGCAAATGAACGTAATGATGGAAAAATGGAGATGAATTCTCTTTTAAGCGAACTGAAATTCTGACACTGCAATAAAGAGAACTGGAAGCATGAGATTCAAGTTGAATCAATCTAAAAAAATCTTAACATGTTTTTTTTAAACATTTATTACATTAGAATTTATTTAAAAATTCTTGTAAAAAAATAATGTACAAATATTATTTAGGAATCCTCTTATAATCACTGGGACTCCCCACCCCCAAGGGGGACAAATCAGTTTTGACAGCAGAAGCTGTCGACATAGTGGTTGGTTCTCTCCTCCCGGGTGGGCATATTAAGGTTGTGGAATCGAGTTGCCTTCACTTCCATGATAAGACATACCCCTTAAGGAAGAGTTGTAAATAAAGTATTTTTAATTTATTCCAAAAAGAAGAGGAAATGATTTGCTTTTAAACGAGCTGAATTTCTGGCACTGTAATAAAGAGAACTGGAAGTGTGAGATTCAAATTAAATCAGCCTTAAAATCTTTGCAGTTTAAATGCATTTATTACATTAGAATTTATCTAAAACTTCTTTTAAAAATAATATACAAAAATAACCTAGGAATCCTCTTATAATCACTGGGATTCTCCCACCCCCAAGGGGAACAGCTCAGTTATGACAGCAGAAACTTTCGATATGGTAATTAGTTTTCTCTCTCCGGGTGGGGATATTAAAGTTGTGGAATCAAGTTATATTCATTTTCATAATGGGACGTCACTCCTACGCTAAGGCATGCTTCAATGTGTGATGAAATTATTTCAATTTCATTGTAAAAGTGAGATTTTTTGTTGGAAATGAAGCAAACAAAATATATTTAAAGATTAGTCAAAATTCAGGGATAAAATTACACAGAAACTAAATTGATATCATTGAAGATTTTTTTTTATTTTAAAATAGCTTAAAAATTATATTTTGGTTAAAAAGACTGCCAGACTTTCGTTTAATTTTTAATTAATTAAAATTTTAGAAAAACGCTCTGATTTGTGCATTCCCGTTTTCCAACGTAAATCTGTGCAATATCTGGCCGTTGTAGATCAAATGGTTTATTCTGTAGAGTGCCAACATTCACACACACACATATATATACATTCTCCTTTATTGCTAGTGGAGATGGAAATGAGAAAAATAGCAGAGGAAAGTCACACAGTAACCTCACAACTTCAAATTCACAGAAATACAGATGGTATATGTCTAGATATTATTTTTATTTATTTCAGAAAGGAAACATTTTCTTAGGTGCTTTCGTGTATTTTATTCAGCGACATCTGTTAGTAAATATACGGAGTATCTAAATAAATGACAATGGTTTTGGGTTTTACCATAACTTTATTGTTATTATTTTATCTTTTTTCCATTTAGTATTATTGAGTTATTCAGTGTATAAAGACTCCAAATTGCATTTTCGACATTCATTGCTTTTTTTTTTCGATTTGAAGAAATATTCTGCCCAATATCCCAATTGTTGGTTTTGGTTTCAACGATTTAAGAGGTGTAATTTTGATATCGATGACTAAGAACGACCTGGAAGATCAAAAACATTCGAAGCCAATTAGCTGCAAGATTTATTGAACTAAAATGTATTGAGAAAAAGTTGTTGCAAATGATGGAAAGTATTTCGATTGATATATATTGTACCAATTTTTCTCAATAAATGCATTAGTGAAAAAATTATCCAAGTACATGAAAGCACCTAATAAAATTAAACAATGCCCTTTCAGTAAAATAATACGAGTCATGACGAACTACTCATCTTGATAGTCCCCCTCCCCAGCGGGGATCTTTTCTCAAAATTATCCCACCTTTTCTACGATACACAAAAAACATATACACATTGACTACTCTAGACGAGAAAGAATAACAATTATTTACACCATATCTCTTATATGGGCGGATTTTTCATCGAAGTGTGCAAGTTGAAAAACAACAAGTCGTTCCGCCTCTTGTGTTACTCAGCGGGGTGACTCAGACCATCTTCGTGCAATGCCAGCCGATCAACTCAGACACCTGATGACATACAACTGCAGGACAGCCCAAATGGGAATGAGACAAGAATCAGAAACAGTAACTACTCATAAGTTGTTGCAGAAAGAATAAACAACACATATACAGATTAGAGAAACAGAGAGATGAGTTTCACGCATTTTTTCGACGTCTATGAAAATATCGTTGCATATTGTTGCCAAACATATTTCCGGTTCAAACTGCAGTGAATTAAAAAAATATTTTTGCACATCAAGAATCACTTCTTTTTTATTCAAAAAGAAAATAATGTAACTTTTAGAAACTTTAAAAATCGGAATTTTTGATAATTTTTTCTCATTTTTTTAGCCAAAAATATTTTCGAAATTCTGACTGTTTACTTGCTTATCAGTTACTGGATAAGATAATTAAAAAGTTATTTTTAAAACAAAATCATAGATTTTTTATAAAATTTCGAATAAAATGTGACAAAGGAAAATGTGACAATATTTCCTTTATCTCGTATATTTATTTTTTCGTCAAGTGAAAAAGAAATTAAAAAATTCTACATGCTAGATAGATGAAAATTGACAAATAATTTTATTACTAAAAATATAGACATGTATTAAGACCGGAAAATATTACAAAGAATTGTCTTTCTGTCGATATGTCTGTTTATGCATACGTGCATACGTAAAAATGCATTTTAGTAATATAATAATGCATTTTACTTAAAGCAATTTTAATAATATAGTTATTTGTCCCTTTCCATCGATTTAGCATCTAGAATTTTTTTAATTGATTTTTCATTTGATGAAGTGTACGCAGAAAGTTGCATTTATTTCCCTTTGTCATATTTTACCCGGAATTTTATAGAAACCTATGATTTTGTTTTCAAAATTATTTCTAAATTATATTGTTCAATAAAGGGCAGGCTTAATTTCGAAAATGTTTTTGAAAAATTATCTAAAAAATAAGAAAAAGTATCATCTCGGCTTCAAACTTCCTGAAAGTTACATCATTTTCTTTTTGAATAGAAAAAAAAATGGAATTCTGATATGCAGAAATTTTTTTTATTAGCTACTGTAAAAGCACAACAAGCTAGAAGGATGAGTTTTAGTACATAATCTATTGTCGTCTTAGTAAATGGTTTAATGGATAATGCCAAAGATTATATTTCTAATCATACTAGAAAACAATTCGATGTTGTACTTAATTCTTAGGCATTAATCATTGTGGAACTCAGATAGTAGAGACACCACTTTGGGTACTGAGCAATATTTTATGGTTGAAAATCAGCTCCTGAGAAATTTCTTCAAATAAAAGATAGTTCAAATACAATCTACTTCTTAATAACCATGAACATGATCCTTTCACCGAAACTAATTACAAGTCTAATTTTGGATCAAATTCGTGGAAGAATAAACTTTCCATTTTTTGTATGTGCATACATATATGTCCATAATAACTCAAAAAAAAAAAAGAAGAAGAAGTATAAATAAAATTTAATGCGGCCTTGTGACCGAAATAGCAAATCTGTATCGAATTTTAGAAATAATAGATAAAAGAGGCAGGCAAAATTGCCAGACGAGCCAGAATATTCTCTAATCAACAAAGTTGAACACGAAATGTGTCGCTTTGTGTGAAGGTTACGAAAAATCTGAGGGGAGGACACTCCCTCTAATATTATTTGGGGAGGGGGAGATAATCTTCTCACTTGTAAGATATCGATTTTCAAAAGTAACACTTCTGAACAATAATAGTAGAATAAATATGCTCTCTCTATATTTTTATTATTCTTTAAGTTGTCAGTAATTAAACGGAATTTCTAAAGCTACCACACAATATAACAAAATTACTAAATTGTTTCTTAAATTTTTGGAGGCATATCATAAAAGTAATTTATTAATATTGTTACGAATTTGTAATAATGCTTCCCTGCGCTTTAAGTCTTCTAATGAGGAAGATAATTTTAGATATAGTAAACGTTATAAATGGATGCCGAATCAATGACAGCTGGCCTTGACTACAAACTTGTTGAATTTGGAGATAAAAAAATAAAGGATCCAGAATATTCGAGAATCTCAGTGATAGCTCCATTAGGACTCGATTCTTAGGGATTGTTCTAGAAATTTCTTTACACTATCATGGCAGTTATAAAACGAATGAACTGAGAGTCGAATCAGTAAATAATCAGTAGATGAATAATGAATTATCGAATAGTGGAGCTGAACTCAAGCGAATAGTAGAACGAAGTCTCCACCGAGTTCTCTCTGAACGTTTATTTATGAAATAATTGGTCATTTAATTAATTACAGCCATTTAATAATGCAGTAAACTTTCCACAACCATTTCCTTTCATAGTCATTCATAGTCATTTTCTTTCATAGTCATTAAATTTTGAAATTAATTTTTCACTCACTTTTTGTGTGCATGCTTCCAAAGATGAAATCTTGTAGTTAAGTTCTCTTATCATTAAGCTCATATTTTTCATTTTAATTAAATAATAATATGAAATTTTAAATAAATACATTAAAACATTCTTTATTAATACTTAAACAGGTAAAAACTCAGGACGAAAATTGGTCCCCAACGGTAACTAACTATACCATAAACTAAAGAATGAGATTCTGTAATATGAAATTAACTAGATGAATTAATAATAAAAAAAACAGAAATTAGGACTGTGAAAATAATTTACTTAATTCATTTAATACGTAGTATATTTTAAATTGTACATTCCCAACTCCCTTTAGCTACTATACTTAAATAATGCAAGTACTTTCTCAAAGCTTCTAAATATTTCAGTGAAAACTTACCTGACATAAAAATACGTTTTCAGCTTAAAAGTCTCTGCTTACTTTCGCTGTAAAAGAAAACCTTAGATAATGTATAAGAAACGTTAACTTTCTTCCTCACAATAGTTTAACTTTGTCATAATAGTAAGAAAAGCAAAAGAATTTTCCTGTAACTTGTTCCCTATCTCGGAGTTCAGGTAAAAACGCGATATTTTTATTGGTTGAATGCTACGCCTATCTCTTTCATGAAAGAGAAAGAAGACTTTTACCAAAAGCGTCTCAACTTTCTTTCCTCTATGACATTTAATTTTCTTGTTTCTATGAGGACAAAAGTATCTGTTTTTAAAGAAATATTTTGAGTAAGGAAGATGAAGTTTCTGGGTGCAAAGTTTAATTCAAATATTTTTATTTGGTGTTTTGTTTTCTTAAGGAAAAATCTTTATCAAAGCATTCCTAGAATTGAAAAGTTGAAATCATTACCCAGTTTAAACTGGTTTGAAACAATCACGTGACTATCTGATTACGCTTGCGTCGATATTTAGAAAAGCGATGTTTTTTTTTTTTTTTTTTCCCATTTCAAAATCGGTTTGATCGAGCTTCAAAGCTTTTTTTCGCCAGCCAGAAAAATTGCAAATAAAAGTTTTAAAAATTACACACACACACACACACACACACACACACACACACACATATATATATATATATAACTTCTTATGACCCTGTCATTTATTGGCCAGACAAGAGAATCGGGTACTTGGGGAATATTTGTGCCCAGTTGTAATATTTTGTTGGCAATGAATCGCCAAGTGTGACAACCTTCTTTATCATTTTCTAATAATCCTAAAGGCGAAAAATTGATGCTTCAAAAGCAATAAATCGCCAATTTTCCACCCGTGCATTTTGTGACTTGAAAAATTTCAAACCAAAGCAACTCCACGTTCACATATGATAATGTAACTTTCATTAGATTTCTTGGCATTTTTTCCAACAATATGCGAAAACACCAGCGGGACGGTCGGTCTCCAGAAGTATTTTACTCCCTAATAAATGTATCATTCTCCCCTACCCCTCACAACCGCATAAAAATGTGCACATTTGATAAGGCCTTGGACGCCATGAGTTTTCAGATATTTATTTTCTGAGTGCCGCTCGAAAAAGTTAATGATTCGTAATACAGTAAAAGAAATCAGTATTAACTGTAATCAAGTGGCGAACAATTATTACGAAACGTGCGATTTTCAAAGTTTTTAATGTGCAATTTTTGGCGATTTTTTTTTGGTGATTAAATACTAGGATGCGGTTAATACACAATGATAGGAAACCGAATGCACATTTTGGTATTCTTTTTTCCCATCGATTGAAACTAAAATTTAGCGCCGAACTACAGTTATAGCCACAAGATCACATACCACATTTATTTTATTTAAATCGTTGCATTTTGAGTCATGGCGTTTACATGTATGTGAAAGTAGACCAACAGACGGTTAACTTCTTGACGAATTTGGTTACAAATTGGAAAAAAAATCTTCACTTTAGATGTTTAATCTGAGTATTAATTTTGATTCATCTAGCTCTTTATTTTTGTATTTGTCATGTTAACTTGCAGTCAGGCAGACTTCCTCTGAATAAATGTAATTCAAAAATTATTAGAAATGTACAAATTTGGTATCAAAATTCGTCTTTCTTGCGCAAACCGTTTTTCAATTACCGCATTCAGACAGACTGGCCTAATTCCAGAGATGCTTTTTTCGAATTCAGGGATGTCTGGAAGACATCTGGAGAAGCTTCATCAATATATCCGAGTTCGAATTTTTTGTGATCACAGTACTTTTTGTTCAATGTTTCAAATGCGAGAAAGTGGAAAGTGAAAAGTTAAAAGCGTGTATAAAACAACATTTTTTTTTTGTTAAATTCATGAATAATGTGAATAAAATAGAATCCTTTAGTCAGAAATACACTGAAAAGGGATTTGAATTTAATACCTTAATGTATTGCTTCAAAAAAATTATTTATTCGACTGAACATTTTAAATAAGGCATTTCTCATTATCGGGTTTCATATTCAGTGAAGCCATTAAGGGCGACATAGAGAAATGGGAACTTAAACAGCAAAATTTCGGTTTAGTTTAGTTATATTAATATCCCGTTGCAAAGCAACGCCAGGGCTATTTTGGGACGGATCTCTTAATTTTGAGCCGACGTCAGATGACGAGGGTGAACCTGAGCAAGCAACCTCCTCTCCATACCACACCAGCGGGAGAACGGGTTTAGCGTGCAGCAGGCCCTCTTACACGACGGTTCTTCGGTGGAGTCCGGTCTCGAGCCTAAAACCCTAGAGCTCACGAGCCGAGACCGTACCACCAGGCCACCGTGGCCACTATAAAATTTTAGTGTGAGATATATTGAAAGGGATGTAAATTCTAACTGAACGAAATTGCTTTGAAAGCAGTGTGATTGCAATATCTTTAAGATATGAAAGCCACTTTGCTTATAAGTATTAAATGTGAGGGAAAGTTGGGCAGCACAGCAAAAAGCAATCAGTCTGCTTCATAATGCAACTTTATAACTCTAATTTAGTTTTTAACCTAACTATTTAACCGGAGGAGAATGTTGCAAATTATGAGATGGAAAATCAATTTTTATACCTATTTTCCTGTACAAAGAATCAATAATTGCAGTAGAGGTTTTTCGCACATTTAGGGATTCACGCATCTATCCTCAGTTTACTAAAATGTATTTTATATCGTCGCAATAATAATGGGAGTAAATCCAATAAATAAAATAAGTAAAAATATTGTTATAAAATATCCTTCAAAAATATTTTAATTTATTAAAATTTAAAAAAATTGATATCATTCAAAAGGATATATATTTTTAATTTTAAAGTAGTGAAAACTTCTTGACTATTTATAATTTAAAAAAAACTAATTATTTTTTAAATATTTCTTAATGAACACTTACAACCGAACAATCAAATATTGTCAAGAATTTGTAATATTAGTTCACTGTTCAGTAAATCTCCTGGTAAAGAAGATAGTTTTGCAGATATGTTAATGAATGCTGAATTAATGATCTACGACCATAACGAAGACATTGGGATTTTGGCGGCAAAAATAAAGGATCCAGAATATTTGAGAATCTTGATGATAGCTCCATAAGGATTCGATTTCCGACGTTTGTTCTAGAACAATCGATACCCTATCACGAGAGCTTTAGAGGGAAAGCTGTGAGGATGAGACAAATCAATAACAAATTAAGTATTTATTTAAGAATAAATTTAGTGTATGAATTTAAAGCATGAAATTAACATTGATATGATGTGATTTATCAATGCTAGATGATATTGCTAAATTAATTCTATTAATATGGTTGGCAAATAGCTAGTTGTCGAAGACGGCTAGTGTAGAATTATTAAAAAATATTATGCTTGAGAAGAGTAAAAGGGGAACTTCGAAACTTGCATAAGGGCATCTACAGTGCTTAATACGACCCTTCTGTGTATGTGAGAGCAGTTTTACATGCATTGATGTATTTAATAATAAAATGTTTAAAAGATTTTACTACCTTAAAGATTTTACTTCTATATTCATGCACTTTGAATAGGAAAACTGAGCTGAATTTTGCTGAATTGAAATCTGTTGCAAAACTCTGCTATCAGTTTTCTCGATAACGCCGAAATAGTTTTTTTTCCCTCCTGAAAAACAAACCGAGGATATGGAATGTTCAAATGATATTGATTTCATAAAAGGAAATTGTTTCATTGGAGAAAGAAATCAATTCTAAAATCAAGAATAGGATTACGCAGCATTCAAAGAGTTTTCTGTTCTTTTTGATTATAAAACATTAAACTAAAAATTGTTGAATCGAAACCATTACATCAATTTGCAAAGACTTTTGATATAATAAAATGAGAAATGCCCTAAGTGTATTAAATTAGCAATGTTTTTTTTGTTTGTTTGTTTTTGTTTGTTTTTCCATGGAGATGTTCAAAAGATAAATGTCTGAAATTAAATTTTCATTTGGTTTTATCAAAGCACTTAATTCTCGAATTATATAGGACTCAAATTATAAATTTTATCAGTTTTACTAAAGTAACAAATTTTCCTTTTTTCGTTTACTAAATAAGCAAAGATAAAATATTATAGCGGTAAAAGAGAAAAAAACGGTATTTGAATTTTTACAAATCTTTACCTTTCAGATTTCCCGAAATCATATTTTCCGAGTCCGAAAATCATATTTTTGGAATTGTGTCCACCTGTGAGAAGCAATAACTCAAAAATACTTTGAGCTAGACGAATGAAATTTGTTATATGACTTTTAAAAAAATTCGTATATTTCTATTGAGTTTCGAATGAAATTCATTTAGAGGCTATCTATGTATCTGGTTGTCTAAATAGAATTGTTCACGATGACTATTAAACATAAAGAGACCGACAGATAAAATTTGGTAAAATTATTTAGCAATTAAAGCAGCGATTCTCAACCTGTGGGGCACGCCCCCCTAGGGGGGCGAGATCACACTAGAAGGGAGGCGCTAGGATATCCAAGAGAAAATATTATGTAAAAAAATAGATTAACTGACAGAAAGGAAAGCACACATACACATAGAAAACAAAATACATTTCGACATATTTAATAACTTATTGAAGTAAAACAAGTTACTTAATCAAAATTTACTTAATCAAAACATACTAAATTAAAACAAATTTAATAATTATTAGTGACTTCCTTGGGCCTTTCTTGCAGAGCAAATTTTTTCGAAGGAAGGCTTAATATTAGAAATAGCCAGTCTCTGTTCCCGAATATGTCGACCAAGTACCTCAAATTCATCATAAATAAGCTATCGCCAAAATTCTCGGCCTCCTGTCTGTTTTCTTCTTCTAGGAAATGGCGATTTCTTCTCTTAATTCATAAACACGTTACAAAAATTTCCCCCGTGACGACCATCTTGCCTCGCAATAAAATAGTAAAGCTGAATGTACTGAACCATGTCTTCACAAAGTGCGGAAAAGATTCTGGATTTCAGGGGTCTCATTTTTATATAATTTACTACGGTTACAACTGTAGTTAACACAATATTCAAACCAGGACTCATTTCTTTCGAAGCCAAGGTTTCTCTGTGGATCATGCAATGTGTGCGCTGAGGCGATTTTTGTTTTAAAAGTGCTTGGAATTTTTCGGACATTGAACGAGCACTATCGGTGTATATTCCGAAGCAATTTTTCCATTCTATGTTTGCCTCGTTCATAAAATATTTTAAAATAGCAAATAATGCGAGGGCGTTTTGAGTTCTATTGGTTTGCAGAAAAGTATTTCTACTACTGACATATTACCACAAATTCGAACTTGGCAATTAAATGAACATCTCTATTACTATCTGTTGCTTCGTCAAGCTGTATTGAAAACAATTTGTCACGCAACTTCGAGAAAAGCTGACACTGTACATCTTCAGCTATATCGCCAATTCAACGGGCAACAGTATAATTTGAAAGAGATATGAACTGCAATTGTTTTGAAAAATTATCTTCAAACATAGTTTCTACAATCTCAATTGCTGCTGGTAAAATAAGCTCTTCACCAATGGTGTGAGGTTTTTTACATCTAGCTATTTTATATGAACTTTGTAAGATGCAATTAAAGCTTTTTTTATTCGCAGACAAAGTTTCTTTAAAAACTGATTTTTGCTTGTTATATGATTTTAATTTTAATTCGAAGAATTCTCTGTGTTTGTTGACGTACTCACTATGAAGCGTTTCCGAATGTCGTTTAAGTTTATTAGGTTTCATGCTGCCTGCGGCCAACAATTTTGAGCAAAGGATACACAGGGGCCTTTCTTCTTCATTTACTTCAGTACAGATAAATCTAAAATTTAAGTATTCTTGAGAATATTTCCTTGATTTTATTTTTGGAACCACGCTCGTCTGTGCACTTGTTGATGCTTGACTATCGTCTAATGCTTGGTTACTTCCGCTTAAAAATTTATTCGTGACTCTGCATAAATCTGCTGCCATGAATATTTTATATGGTGACTTGCAATTAACATGAAAACATATATAACATACAAATTCACAATTGATTCGACAGCAATAAAAGGATCGACTCGTATGAGACTGGTTGGAATTGAAACTTGCGTATCGAATATTTTCCTTCTTATAAGAAAACATTTGCTCTGCGCATGCTCGAGACGGCATCGGTCGTGTGGATTCCCTTGCACAAACATTCCTATATTTTTTTTTCTCTTTTGTTTAGTCACGCTTCTGTTTTATTTCTTTTATTATTCTAAAAAATATATTCCCCGTTTCTAAATTTAGCTCACCCCGTCTATGTTAACTTTCATTGACGAATTTTTCTACTTTCATATTCTTTTAACGTTATATCCCTGTTTGTCTTTCATATCAAATATAATAATTAAATTTTCCCCGCTTTCATTCGCTTCATCTGTTTACTGTCCGCTTGTCCAAAATGCAAGATATGGTTTCTCGCCAACATTGGCTCGCTTTAACTCTTGTTTTGGCAGTTAGTTAAAAATAATTTAAAAACAGAATCCAAAATACTCAATATACATTATTGTTGTATACATTTTATTGTAGGGGGGAGGGGGAATCGGTGAAAATTATGATTGAAAACTGGGCCACGAATACTGAAAGGTTGAGAAACGCTGAATTAAAATATAGATCCATACCAAATTTTAAAAAAAATCCGTTCATGGGAAGTTAAACTGTATGTCTGAGGGCAAAGGAACATGATAAGTACAAAATCTCGATAGATGAAATGTAGACGTGCATTACGTTTTGAACCAAATCCATCTAAGAATTGGCGTTTTATCAGTCTAGCCTGTATGCAAACACGCTAATTTTAAAACGGGATGACTTAAATAAATGGCATTTAATATTCACCCTGCTACTAAAATTATTATTTTGATTTTGATCCGTCAATAAAGAAATGTCCAATTGTCTACTCGATATTCTACGTTATTTTACGAAGCACAAAACCCTCATATGGGGTATTCTGAAAATAAAAATCAGTAACATTCACGGCTTTACTCAAGGTATCTAATATTTATGCGGGCTTGAAGAGTGACTGATTAGATCTTAATTCTGACAGACCACTCCTGCTGATTCTGAATTTCATTTCAGGATGCTGATGCTAATATTTTATACGGAAGAAGGTACGGAAATATCATGAAAATCAAAAATATTAATTTGGTAAAAAGATTACGAATAAAAAAGGATTAACCAAAATTCGCAATCTTTTACCAAATTAAATTTGGTAAAAATATTTATTCGTAATTTATTATTATACGTAATTTATTCGTAATCTTTTCACCAAATTTAATTTGGTAAAAAAATTACGAACAAAAAATGAATTAATTATTTAAAAAGAATTTAGACAATAAGTATTAAAAAAACATAATTACTATCGTTTATTAAGAGTTTTTACTACTTTTTATTCTTTAATCTATTTATTCGTAATGGTTTATTAGGATCAAGTTCGCCGAAAAGGGAGATACAAACTCTTGGGACAAGGATGGGAAGAAAACATTGGGGGGGGGCGTGTTCAAATATTTTTCTCTGAGTCTTACAGGGAACGCCGCGATGAAAATACATTCTATAAAAACGATTTATAAACTATATTAAATGAACTATACATAAAACGATTTTGTTGCTTTTTGGAAGGACAAGTTCTTATTGGACATTCAACGTGTCTATGAGAACGTGTTATTCCTTCCATATTAAATATTAAAAGTAGAATTTATTAAAAACAAACCTTTTAAAAATGAGATTAATTTTTCATTAGTTTAATAAATTTTGCTTGACACATCTTAATAATTTAATTTTAAAATTAAAATTTTGTTAACCAAATTAAAAAAGTTAATAAATTTTAAAAAGTGGCGAATTTTGAAAATCAGATTTGAGAACAAATATCTTCCTGTTAATTGACATATGCCTATATATGCAACTATGAATGCGATAACATGAAAGCATACCAAAATTAATGGATGATTTTTAGTGCTTAATAAGTGTGTTTTTAAGCAATTCCAAAACTGCAGAATAAAGTAAGATATTGAAATAAATAGCTCAAAAATCGCTTTGCGCCCATTTGTAAATGAAGCTATAATTCAAAAATGTAACAAATTACTTTTAAAAAACTTTGTGTAGACTGAATAGTAAAATTACAAATATATATAAAATAATTTCGGATTGAAATGACCGATAGGAAAAAGTAACGTAACATAATGCATAGATAATTTTCTAAATTGTTTGATGAAACTAAACACATAATACTTCATACTATTGGGCAAGCATATGAGAAAGGCGGGAGCATTATACTCCTATACAAAAATAGGATATTATTTTTCATCAATTTCCTATATATATTTTTGTTGAGTAAATCCATTTTTGTCAGTTAATTCAAATTTTAATGAATAAAATATATAAGTGTACAGGAATTTTTTATCGACTTCTGAGATATCATGAAGAACTTACGTTAGAACACACTGTTTGAATTTAAAGAAATATTAAAACAGCGTAAACACCGTGAGTTAAGTTTCAGGGCAAAATCTTGGCAATAATTATTAAATGTTGTTTATTTGTTACCAATTTTATGTAGTCTTTTTAAAAAGTGCTAAATATTACACTAGTTATGCCTTAATTGTCGAAAATTACTGATAAAACTAGATTACTCATTAAAAATCTAAACTTATTGCTGACAGCTATTATTATTTACAAAGAAATATTGTAAATTTGTACTAATAACTGAAGGCCAATGTGCGTAAGATTGTTGAAACCAGACCCTTTGACCTCGTGCCTTCAGTCTGGAGCCCTCTTTTTCCTCACTTGTGATTTTTGGTTGTTTCCCTCATTCTGGGATTTTTTTAATGGCTGCTCATTTTACCAACAATATGCGAAAAGCTTCTGATCAACGTGCCCGAGTGAGAATGATCTACAATGGGTCAGATGGCAGATTTACAACTATATCAGTGATGGAACAGAAACTCTCCTGAACCATGATTAATAATGACTATTGCTGGAAGCAATGATCTGCTTATCTCATTGTGCATAAGTAAAATTTCTTTCACACTCAGACTTCCACAGCAAAATATTTTTTTTAATAAGGTTTCTGCAGACATTCAATACTGTAAATAAATTCCTGCGAAATTTGGGACAAATAAACTTCAAGAGTGGAAATGTGTTCTTTGGATGAATATTTCCGAAATTTTAAATAAAATTTAAAATAATTAAAATTTTAGATATATTTTGGCGTAAATGCTATTTGCCAAAAATGTCATTGCACAAAATTAATATTTACATCATTTTAAAAATTAAAAAAAACTACCTTCTTAAAGATGCAGCATTTTCTTAAATTTAAACAATTTTTTAAAGCATTTTTTTTGCGAGGTTTACTTACTTGTATGCTTAGTATAAAGAAAGTATTGAAATCTTAATATATATATATATATATATATATATATATATATATATATATATATATTCGAATTCGAAATTTTCACGAATATCCACGTTTTAGACCTCCCTGAGTTCGAAAAACACGTTTTTGGAAACCGCCCGTCTGTCTGTCTATCAATTTGTAACAAAGATAATGCATAAACCGCTTTGAGTTAGACGGTTGGTATGCGGTCTTTATGCCAAGTTTATAGATTTCCATGAAATTTTAAGTAAGTTCCTTTCAGAGGATGCCTGCCTGCCTAGCTGTTTGAATATAAGTTAATACGATAATTACAAAATGAAGAGAGCTAGATAAATAAGATTTGGTATTCAGAATTAAAATCTATCCTGTTGACACCTATCAAATTTTGAGCCAAATCCAACATGGGATTGACCGTCTGTCGGTCTGTACTTTTAGAAATATGTAAACTCAATAAATCAAAAACGTATCGTCTGAAATATATCAAATTTTACATAGGATTTCGAGACTACAAGTACAGACTTGAGTCCAATTTTTTTTCAGTCGATTGTGAAAAACGTGCCTAAAACACAAATTCGATTTTTGGATACTATAAATCGCATGGCAAACTTTAATCGCCAAAATAACTGGCCAAGATGACACGGTAGATTCAGTAAAAATGCTTAATTAATGCAAAAAGTTAATATTTTGTAACGCCGATGCCATGTAAGGCATTCTCTGGCATGGCACCCTTATTAGATAATATGCGATAAAGTTTTGGGGAAACTAATCACGCTGACCATTCATCAGCAGCACAAAGAAATTCAAATTTTATTCGTCATTCCATCAAATATTTAATCACTAATTTTTTTTTCCTGAAAGAAAGTTAAGGAAACAATATTCTGCTAATCATTTTTTCAGATAATTTATATGATGCATCAAAAGGTGAAATCACTTAAGTACAAACGACAACATGGAATTTGAAATAAATAACGAAGACAATTAAGTTTTTAAGGGTGCCATGATTTCATGGTACTCGTCTCCATTTCGAATGTTCTCGTGCCCACTAAGCCAAACATTATAAAGCAATTTAATGTGGTTTTAAAGTGTATCAGAATTTGCTGCTTAATTCTTCAACTACAGTTATACTGTACACGTCTGTAATTTCAGATGCAAAAAAGTCATTTTTAATTTGCATAAAACTACAAGTGAATATCATCTGGACATCCATTGCCAACCTCACTGCATAATAATGAATTTAAAAACATGAATCGTATATTGATGAACATCAGAATGAAAACAGACTTTCTAAATCGCTTACTGTAGACCGTTGGAAGTTAAAAAGTTCAAAATATTTTGATGGGGAATTCATAACCATCAAGTTTTGCATAGTAAATTTAATTGGAATTATGTATAGCTTTTTAAGTAATGACAACTAATGGTATATGATACTCCACCACAGAAATTCTAGTTAGTTCATCTCTTCTTAATAACAACGAAAGCGGAATGCAAGACTCCTATGATTGGACAATGGTTTAATTTAATTGAATCATATTAATGTCCGTTTGGAAGGAAAAAAAGTGCTGTTTTGGGACGGATCTCGTAATTTTGATTCCCAGTCGGATGACGAGGATGGCGCTTGAGCGTACAACCCCCTCTCCAAACTTCTACACCAACAACAATGAGGGGACATTTGATGAGTCACAGGAGTATCCATTGCAACATTTGTATTTATTTGTATCCATTGCAACATTTGTATAAGTATATGGCGTCGTTCTGGTCGTCTTTTTGAGAGAATTCGCCGTGACTCCTGTTTTTGGTTTGAGAACTCTGGAGAGAGTGTCCTCTATAAATTTGAGCATCAAATAATACATTTATAGTCAAGTCTTCTAGAATTATAAGAGTTAACGACTCAATAAAAACCGATAATCACGGCAAACCAGCTGGTCGCCAAAGACAGCTAGTTACAGCTAACACGTTTACATTGATAAGTTGTCTTTCGTATTTTGTATGCACACTTCGCTATTTTATTTCAATAGCCCATGCAGAAAAAATGAGATAAAAGTTGGATGTGCAAACGTTTTGCATAGGCTTTCTGACTTCTCAAAAATTTCGCTGTCGTTGGAAAATATAGCTGTACAACATTAATAAACATTAAAATTTTCAAACTTCATTTATTTAGTAGTGGTATAATTTATGGAAAACACAAAGGAAAAAGATAGTTAAAAAATTAATGAAATTCAAAGTGTAGATAATTTATGATCAAACGGAAAGGTATATAGAAAATGTTTTAATGATGCTGTCAAACTCTTTTCACGGCAATAAATTGCATGTTATAAATTAATTTATAACTTGCTTTATGTATACGAAAGAAACAAATTTTACTCTGAGCAAATTTCTATTCATCTTGTAATTTATTAATGCAATATTTTTTGAAAATCCAGTTATGATTTCCGGGCTTTTCCTAAATCCATTTGTATTTTAAGAGCTTTTCAAAAGCATTTATCTTTATGAATGCGACGAGAAAAATAATCTCTGGGTAACTAGAGATAATTCTTTCAAAGAATAATCAATATCTTTGGCGGATTTTAAAAATTTTTGTTTACGGAATGAATTATCCTTTATGTTAAAAGAGTAATTTTTGCTTTATTTGAATAATTTCTGAAGATATATTTTAGTCCCATGTTCAAATAATAAATTTTGACTATGAATATCATTTCTGTTTTATTTGTGGGATTTCGTGCTGTATTAAATTTATGTCGATAAAAGTTAGCACTTTAATAGTGTTTCGGAGTTCATGAAATGGCAGTAAACATGAGTTGAGTCCAAATGTTTGTTTTTCTTTAAATGAAAGAAAGGTTTGTTTATCTTATTTTCTTTTATTAATAACAAAATTTTTTAACAGAGCTTTTAAAATCTACTTGTAGAAATATTCTAAAAATAGAAAACTTTTTAATTTATACCATGGGGACAAAAACAAATGGTGCAAGTATGAGAAACTGCTAAAAAAATTTTGAATTAATTTGAATTAGTGTAAAAAAATATTATTTGGCTTAATTTCTTTGTATTATTGTGACAAATATTATTTCTAACAATAATAATACCCATAATATTATTTCCCAGTGTAGTTAATCTCATAGTAAGAAAGATTGTTTTACAGATATCTTAATGGAATCTAGGTCAATAATCCTTGGTCTTGACGACATTTGGTGACAAAAATGATTGTTCTTGAAAATACAGGAATTAAGGAGATATCTTTAATAGAATTTTGCGTTTTATTTTTGGATTTATCGATGCCTTGTCGGCAAACCCATATAAATGAGAAGGTTAAGCAAATAACTAAGTAAATTGTTTTTAATCTTGTATTGTCTGAAAAGAGTTCCTAAAAATAAATAAAAAAATTTTTGAAGATTATATCTAATTTAAAAAGGACATGCTCAAAAATTCTAAACAACTTTAAATTTTTTGGTAAATTAGTATTTATTAATAAATAAATCTTAAACTATTCAGTTTGTTTGCTATTAAAAAAAAACTTCGGTCTTCTAAATCTTTTTATTGAATTTTTTTATTCAATTACAGAATCTACAAGTCTCGAGAAATATTAGCAAGAAAAGAAAAGAAAGAAGTATTAGCATTTCTAAGGCTATATTTTCCGAATTAGTCAAATAAAAGAATTCTTGTTTAAGTTTAATAAAGTACGCATTTTCAAAACAATGAATATAATAATCGCTTTCCCTTCTCTGCAATTATTCCACTTTTTTTTTATTTAAAGAAAGAGAAAAAAAATATTGTCTGCTTTTTATGTTGGAGGGAGGAGAGGAACCTAATATTAAAAGATAAGTGAAGAGAAAACACGGTATTTCACTTTAATTACAAATTCGATTTCTTCAAACGAAAAGGGGGGATGAAACTGTTCTGTGAGCTCGCATGTGGAAATGATTTACTTTCTCCTTCCCCCCCCCCTCCTTTATTTTTATTGTTTTTGCTTAGAGTATTATATTGTTGCAAATTAGTTTTGATTCTGCTCGTTATAATATTTAATTTCTGGATTTTTCAGAATTATTGCTCTTATTATATATAGTTACTCTTAACAAGTTAACGATGTAACATAAGAGTTAAAGAATTCTAGATGAGTATTTTGATAAATTAGAAGGAATACGTGAATCAAAGTTTGTCAGATTTAGATATGTTGTTATTTCTCTGTTATTTCCCAACGATTTGCTCTCTATGTCATAATTCCCTTCCTTGCAGCAAATGCAGTCATCTATCTAAGTTCGAAGGTCATCTACGAACTTGTCAAAACTAAGTTACATCAATATAACTATTGTTCGCTTCAGTATCCCGAGATTATCACTTTTCGACGATTCTATATCGCTAAGGGGGGGAGACGTATTTCCAAAATTCTTCATCATTCTTTGACTTTTACACCGCCCCATTACGTACATTTTAGTTCAGTATTTATTTCCATGTGTATGTGAATTCCTCATCGTTTCTAACCGTATTATTTTATTTTAATGTTTTATTTTAACGCAGAATATAACATGTGCATATAATTTCGTATTATGGCTTATATGGCAAGTGGCAAAAAAGTTTTCAGAATATTTTATATAACATCGTTAAATATGATCGAGATTATCTACCGTTATTATTTTAAAAATGTTATTTAAAAAGTTCAATAATAATAATAATAAACAATTGTTTTAACATTAAAAAATGATTATTATTTTGTAAAAAGGAGAATTATCAAATTTGAAATTCTATTTATTCATCGTAATCTACTCTTTAGGTTCTTAAAGTAAATGAAAATTGTTTTAAAGTATTTATTTATTTATTTTGTGAATTAGAATCTTTTTCCCACAATATTACGAATTATCCGCAATTTTTTCGCTTTCAATGTCTGAATAATCCGAATTTACTTTATTGGTATATGTAAACATCTCTTCTTTCCATCTTTTCTGTTATCCATATTTTGATGAATTAAAGGCATTCTGACACAGGCGTAAAAGTGCAGAGGGTTTCGAATCCGTGAATGAACAATATATGAATATATTTGCTAGTCTTTCTTTTCGTTTTCTTTTTGATTTTTTCCTCGCCATCTGAACATGATTTAACACTGAAAAACTAATCTTCAAAAGTCATCGTGAGCCTTTAGTATTTAATATTATGTTTAAAAAAATCAACGAATAACTTGGCCGTTAATTTTAATAATTTCAAAAATCGACATCACTTGACGAAGAATCTAAAATCTATTATTAAAACCAATTAAAAAATTATTTTAACGTGTCTCTTTCATTATGGCCAGGACAAGAAATTGCATGTAGTTTTGTTTACAGAACACTTGCTAGAAAAGTTTTCTTTATAGTAGCAGAGTTTTAGTAGTTTAATCAATTTTAGCTTATTTGATCAATGAGTGAATTTTCACACTGAAATGAATTAAATTCGTCTGCATGCATCCTAGCACTACAATTTTTGTTCAACCTTTTTTAAAAATTATGACAACTAATGATATGGCTGCTTAATTTCTTTTTGAAAAAAAAAAAAGAATTAAACTGTAGAGATCTAGAAGTTATATTTCTATTTTTAATCAATGACCCATCGTATTTGCTAGCCTGGTGCTCGTTAGATCCACGAATATAAATCAAACATTATCATGTTAATGTGGTGAGAAAGTTTGAAGAGTACGTGTCGGCTCATGTGTCTTTTTCGTCGAATGACTCCAACTCATAGAAAATGAAGTCCATTTAGAAATAGTCCTCGTTAGTTTCAAAATAAAACTTTAGTCTAGAGAAATTAAATCAGAATATGATTTAAAAACGTTAGTTCTTAAAGAGAATGCTATATCCTGGAAATTTTTCAGTATACTCTCTATTTAAGGCGTTAACCTCCTCCACATAAAACCGTGGACACTGGACAAAACAGATAAAGCTTTAAGTGCTTAGATTCTTTTATTTTCACAGATGAGAATTACTTGTTTTGTAGTATATAGCAAAGAAAAACAGATATATCTGTATTAATTGCACGGCAATGGCAAACAATAGCTTGGTAATATCAGACTTCGGTAAGAATCTAGCGCTTTTACTGAATATAGCGTGTAATTTTTAACGATATGTTTTGGTGATTATTCGCTTTATGCGGTTAATGCACAAGTATCAAAAATAGAATATGTTTCGGGTTCCTCTTTTCCATGGATTGAAACCAATTATGGTCAATAGATTGCACACACACACAAAAAAAATCTTCGAATAGAATGCATAGAAGAGAAAACTTGGTGGGGGGGGGGGGAACCAGCGGGATTTTCAGCCCATACTCTTTAATAAAGGTGAATTTGTGTTTTAGATGTGTTTTGAGGTATCGGGTTTACATGCATGTGGAAATGCATGTACAAATTCTGCAGTGCAGATGTATAAAACCGCAAAGAAAATTCATTTACCTGTTAAATTTTTGAATATTGCGTTTACATAGATACGAATGTGTTTTTCGGACTCAGAAAGTTCTGAAATGACACAAAATCTCGCGTACGAATTTTTTGATCATATCAATATCTTTTCTTTTACCATATTTTGCAGGTTAAGAACAAAAAATCCAAGAAGAATGAAAATTTTCAGAAAATATTACAAATTATGTTATTTTAGTGATCTTCTAGCATACAAAGTAAGTTTGAAATCAACTGCAGAAATCAAGAAATATGAAAAGAATTAATTAACCAGAAATAGATTACTATCTAATTTAAAACAGTATAGAAATTTTTCTTCGAATGTTTCGTCTATTCATACAATATGGCGCGATTTAGGCTCTAGAATATAGTGAAAAAATTAGAATGAATTTTAGTTGTCCTTCTTTTCACTAATTCAATAATAAAATTTTTTGATTAATTATAAAGTAATGCTGAAATACCTACATCCATTTCGTTTGTTTAAGTCTCTGCAAGTTCGAGTAATCATATTCATTCACTCGCAAACGTACGAATGGACGGACAGTCAATTCTTTAACGCATTAATGCCAAAATATGATATAGAATCTGTATGTATAATTAATAATCTGTAAACTTCATTTCATCCATGTAATTCTTTATTTTTGAGTTATCAATCGAATATCTGTGGGGGAGCAGACATACTCCTTTAACCACATGGATGAATTTCGTTAAAAATTTGATAGGGGACTACGTCGGCCCATAGTGAGAGCTTATAGACCCCAGATTAAAACCCGTCGTGTATTCAGGCCTGGTACATGCAAACTCTAACGTCGTTGGCTAAGCAATCTCCATTTGGTGTGATATGGAAGTTTGGAGATGATATGCCAGCTCAAGAGTCGCCTTCGTCATCTGACCAGAGTTTCAGATTACGAGATCTGTCCCAAAGTATTCCTCTAGTGTTGCTTTCAAACAGATCATTAATATAGTTAAAATCTAGTTTATATAGTTTAAATCGAAATTTGATAGAAATCTTTGAATTTGATGAAAAGGCCACAAGCCTATTTCATGCTTATAGCACGTTCCGTTTTGGGGTTATTGTTTTTATAGAGAGCCACAATTTCCAAAATATGCTTTGCTGCCCAGGAAGATTTGAATCATAGAAAAGCTTCAAAATCTGGAGATCATTTTTTTTATGGTTACAATACTCTTTTTTTTATATATAAAATAAATTTATTTTTAAGAAATAAATGTAAAAATTTTCACAGCAGTGACACCCATTTCGAAAAACAAATTTTTTTCTTTGAATATACCAAAAAATTATTGACGAATAATTCGAAAACCTAGTAATTAAAATATTGAATAAGTAACATTGCATTTTGTCCGTATCAAAGTACACATCATCCTTGAAAACAGATAATTATATACATTTTAAAAGAGATATTGATATCAACTATTTGAATTTCAATAAATAATGGTAAACGGGGAGGAATTTATTAAAACTATTGAATTGGATGAAATTAAAATTATTATGGAAAATGAATCGTGAATATTTAAATAAGAATTGAGAGTAAATGCTATACAGTTTTCCTAACAAAGGTACTTTGGGGAATTCCAACTTGTTTATAATATAGGTTCAATGAAGTATCTATAATGCTTTAATTTCATTTTTTTTCCTTCTGATTTCTTGAATTTTCTTTTAATGCAATATTAAATTATCCTCAATAATTCAAACTCATTTTGGTTAATTTGAATCTTAAATTAACAATTACAGAATATGGTTTTATGTCTGAATTATTTTTCGAAATTATATGCATTTCTACTCTGCGTTCATCATGCTTTTTTTATTTTACATGACAATATATTCAATAAAAAAAAACACAATAGAGAACCTTGAATTTTTAAAATGTGAATTGTACTGTTTATTTTGTTATTTCAATGTTGTATTCAATTATTAATTTATTTCTATTTATTTATCATCATCATCAATTTTTAAATTATTATTTTAATTATTAGTAATTATTATCTTTATTTATTTTTAAATTATTATTTTAATTATTAGTAATTATTATCTTTATTTATTTTTAAATTATTATTTTTTACTAATAATTTAATTATTTTTAAATTATTAGTAAATATTTTAAAATTGTAATTATTATGTGTTTATTGATTAAAATTATTTATCGCAAATTTATTTATATTATTCATTAATAGTAAAAAATTTATAAAAAATAAACTTGTATTACCATTTTTAGTTTGAAAATTGTTCTTTTCTCTTGCTATATATATCTTAAAATAAATGAAGCAAGAGACAACAATTTTCTTATTCCGAAAATTTGCATAAATCCAATTTTTATTGCTGTCTCTTTCTTCATCGAATTTGGCAGATTTCACTATAGTATTATTTTTATAATTTAATTTTTGTTGTATTAATTTATCTAATTCTGATTATATTTTATCTTATTCTTTAATTTTTATAATTCGTGTAAAAACAAAATAATATATACACACATATTTTATAAGTATTATTAAAATAGTTTTTTAAAAACGTGCGCTCTAATGGCAGCAACAAATATTTATACTTGAGAATTTTAAGCTTCACCCTAATATATTTAAAACCTTAGTTAATAAACCCTGTCTATTAAAAAAATCGGAAACATCACACGCTAATCACTTAAGAAAATTTATTTGCATTCTTTGAAGAAACTTGATTGATTGTTTCCACAAGAGATTATAAGTTCATTGGACTGTTTCTCCCATTTATTACTCGCAAAAAATAAAAATTCACGCCGAGTTTCTTTTTTATCAAAGGAAAAAAAAGTAAATAAATAATATATCACCCCCCTCCAAATCTTATATACCTGAAATGTTTTGATGACAACCTGGAAAAAAAAAATCAATTTCGTGAGTCGCAGGTAAACCGAGAGAAAATCTATTAAAACCAAAAAATCCTACATCCCTCCCTTCCAGAAGAGAGCCGGTTCGCCCTGCGACTCACAATGGAACGGTCCGCTGCGTGACGTCACTCCGATCACAGCCAACTGAACGGCGATGCCGAGGAACCGCTGAGTGTGTCTTCACGGTTAGCATTGCAAACAGCAGCAGACGATACGGGAAAACAACTACTGGTAATCTTCACCAGAAATAAAGTGCAAGTCTCTCCCTTCCAATTAAATCGAGGATTTTCACATAGGAGAGGATTAAGCCAGCGGTCGACCCCCGATCGATGATTGACAGGTAAACACCGCCAATCAATCAATTAACTGATTTTTTTATTAAATATATTTTGTATTTAAATGATATTGTGGCCAAAATATTTTTTACCTGAAATTATGTATTAAATTGAAATCCGTAAGATTTTAAGTTTTTGTATTTAAATGACGATATAATGTAAATTCAGAATTTTGTAATGAAGAATTCGTTCTATTCTTCGGCCGTCCCTCTTACTATGGCATTCCGGCTAGTATGGTACTTACGTGAATGAAATATCGACGGACGAGTTTTCGTTGGGTGTGAATTCTGCCTCTTGAATGGTTGGGGGTTGGGAGAGGGGGAGAACTATTTACCTGGTTTTAAATGCCAGGTGTTCGGAGCGTCAAGTATTTTTCTATGAAAACATCTGTAAATTTATAAATTGTTGTATTTTTAGCAATATTTTTTTGCCTTTGCTTTTGCTTTATTCTATTTAATTTACATAATTTCCTAGTCAATCACTAAAACATTGGTTCTTATTTTTATATATAAAATGAAAATAGTTGTATTACAACTAGAAAATCCGTTTTGTTCCTTGTAAGGAAAATGCCGGTTTGAAGCGGTGAATGATTCCTTCGCGTTACGTGAGCAAAAACATGTTCGAATCTAAGCATAAATCATTGCTCGGTTAATGTTATTTTGAAGGGCTACCGTTCTGTGGTATTCAACATAAAGTTTCCTATAGAAATTTTAAAAACATGTATACGAAAGTTAAATTATGTCGATAATTTTATGGCATAAAATTGTTATATTGTAAAAGTTACATAGTTTGAAAAGTTCTACTTTTTTTTATTTAATATTCCATATTAAACAATATTTTCTGACAGATTTTAGAATTCTGTCGTCATTGTAAATTTTTATAAATATACAAAAAGAATTATGTGATTTTTAAAATGTTTTAATGTATAAAATATTATTATATATTGCACGTGAATTTTTACTTTTTTGTGTGTAATTAGAGCGTAGGACGTTTGCATTTGTATATAGTGAACGTACAGAATGGTAATTTCGAAATAAAATGAGTTGATATTAAAAAATTTTAAAAAGAACATCAAAAAATCTATTTTAAGGATTTATTTTAAAAATTTATACTTCACATTTAATTTTTTAATGTAATATAACCACAATTACAAAATTCTGAATTACTTTCATTCAATTCGCATTATTCTAAATTCCATTTATTCGCTAATTCTATATTGCAGAATATGATTCAAACACACATTGCGATTAATGTTTTATTTTCTTTTTTTAGCTTTAGTGCTTTATTTCAGTGCGCTTTTGCTCAGTGCTTTTTTTAGCTTTAGTGCAAGCAATAGCACTTTTTGTAATTTTTCACTTCTAATTATAAAAATATTTCGCTCATCTGTTGCGTGATAATTTTTCTAGTAAAAGAATGCAATGGTAAAATTGGAAACCCTTAATTATATCCATCGCATCGTTATCTGACATTGAATTTGTTACAGACGAAAGAGATATTGTTTTAATATGAAGCCTCTAAATTAGGAAGTCACATTGCTATATACAAATCTTATTAATAAAGAGAATACATTTTAATACCTATTAGATGGCGACGTCAATAATGTTTAAAAAAGCTTATTTCCTTAAAATAATGTTTACTTTCCCTTCTATTTATTTTTGAGATAAATATAAGATGTTGTCTTTCAGTTACGTAACAAATTCTTAAAAGGAAAAGTAATTGAAGGTTATGCGGATATCTCTTATCTTTTTAAGATGTGATGTTTTAAAATAATTTTCAGTCATTATAACATCTTCAATGTGCAAATTTATTGTCATTCATTTCAAACAATTCAAAAATTTCTCATTCGTAATCGAACCTGTATAAATGAAATATTTTAAATACATGATTTCATTATCTGTGACAAAATGTTTCTTTTTAAAATGATATATTTTCAATAAACACCCATCAATTTCTTTTATTGGATACTAATATATCCTCACTTTTATTAGATATTTTATTTATCAGAAGAAAGAAATTAATATTTTATAATTGAAATGACATTCTGTTTTCTAAAAGTATATATAATAATATTTCTTCTATCATAGTTACAGAATTAAGTCAAGTAAATTAGATGTGCTAATGTTGTTAAGAAGGTTTAGTCGTAATTTTTTTAAACAGAATCAAATGATCGTATCTAACCAAAGTAATGAATGGATATAATTTTTATGGTTGTTTTTTATTTTGTTCCCTTTTCAGAAATCCTGCAATAAGATGCATTGTTTAAATCTGGGGGAAAAAAAGGATAAAATATGCAAAAACAAATAAGTAAATCTCGAGTCGGTAATTTTGTATCGAAAACAGGCTTTACTGTTTCATCCCCAATCATCTGCAGTAAAATAGAATGAATGAACATTCTCTTCTTATGAAGAAGCTCAAAAACTAATGACATGAATGTGGCAGCTCATACGACGAATTGCGATTAATATTACTGTTGCCATGTCTGGTAATGAAATGCGAGCATTTATTATCTCTGTTATGCTAATATTCATCTATTGAAATACGTAATTAAGAATCAATATAATCATAGATATATTATTATCCAAACTATTTTGTTACATTTAAAGCCAGAGTATAGTGAGCATATTTTGTTACTTGAAGAAGATGCATAATTATTTAGAAATCTTTCTAGTCTAATAATATAGATTTTAAATATTTTAAAATACATCATATGTAAATCATTTAAAACGCTCTACAATGCAAACTATTTGACCTAGAGCTACCAAAGATGGCACTATTTACGTTTTAAGCAATAAATCTCATTAATAAGACTTCTCAAAATTTTGATTTCATTTTGTTTCAAAATTATTTAAATGGCAAATTTCTTCTTCACTAACTTCGGACCAGATTATCGCATAAAAACAGTTCCTACTCTATTTAAAATTCTAGAAAATTAAATTTTTACCAATAGCAGCTTTATTATCCTTTCCTCGAAATTTTATAAAATGTGTACAAATATTTCATTTATATATTTTATAATAATACTTCTCATTGTTTTCATTATACTTATCCACATTGTGACAATATTCAAAACATTTTTTTTGTGTGTGTGTATGCAGTTGCTATAATTAAGAGTTAAATTTTTGTAGGAATTATATAAGAAACGGATGATTCAAAAAATACTATGATGCCATTTTAGACTAGTTAATTTTAGTTAGAATCTTTTCTTTTACCACCATTCCAAATACGCGATTTGCTGAACGTCACCATTACCGAGGAATTGAAGAATATCTTGTTTTAAAAATGTGCTTATTGCCAAATTTATTGTAATAGTAAGAAATAAATAGAGGATCAACTTCAGCATGAATTTAATTTTAATTTCATTTACTAATTGGAATACTGAAAACTTTTAGAATATTGAATTGGAATACCCTAATATTGAATACTTTTTAGAACCTCTTCAGCCTGTAGGTGAATGTCCATCAGTTCGAAAAAAATGAGAACCGCTGCGATTTGCAGATGGTTATCGATTCAAACCTGCTTCCAAGGCAAGGCTTGTTTGTAGAGAATACCTATTCTACTGACCTTGCTTCTACCCCCATTCGTGTGTTGTCCATCACCTGGACTCGGTAACTCGAGCAGCGAACGTCCAATGCCATCTGTGTTTTCTATGTATGTAGAACAGTTTGGTAGAATCTGTTTAACATACCCATTTTAAATCGATGCAATGTTCAGTTTTCTTTTTTAACTGGCGTCATGGTTCCACGGAAGTTATGGTGAACATTTATCTGTATTCTAAGATCCGAGGTATATCTTTCTGGATTTGTTTTATCATCTATTTTTTTGCTTGTTTCCCTACCAGTTTATATCCGCATTGCGTTCTTATAGTTAAATTCACACTATTATACTTTAAAAAAATATATTATGAACTATATTTATATAGAAAGATAAAGGAAAATGTTTTAGGAAATTAGGATCCAAAAGTAGCACAAGAAATAGATATAAATTTTTTTCGCTTGTTTTAGTTCAGAAATATATGAATTTAATTTTTTGATATCTTCGTACTTTATTTTGAAATATAAATCAATTTTTAGATGAATAATTTGTCTGAGAATGGAAATTGACATTTTAATCATTATTGATCATTCTTGAAATGTTTACTGTTGTCTAGATATTTTTTTACAGAACTCTCTGTTCTTAGTATTTTTAAACTGATATCAACAGAAATACAGATTTAACATAGTTCATTACATTAGATATTGTAGATAATTAATGTAATTGTTGTAATGTAACAACTACATAACTAATATAATTGTCTAAAACTATATAATATAATTAATGTAATGTTGGATCTAATGTAGATAACTACATTAGATCTGGAGCAATGTAATATGCATTTACTTCATAAATAAACAATATTGCAATGCCTTTGCTTTGAATCTCGTGCCAGGAAAAGACTTTTACTAAAACATTTTTAATTAACTCATATGAATATATTTTCATATTTAACGAACATTGAATTGTACATTTTCTACTTTAAGAATCGCAGCAGAAACAATTTTGTTTTGAATTTATAAAATGATTATCGATATTACTTAAGAGTTCTTATGAATGCAGTTTATTTTGACACTTGCAGTCATAGTTTGCGTTCTAACCGAATTTCAGCTTGCTTTTAAAAACTCTTCCAATGAAAATCTGCTTTATAGTATGAACATCATGAGTTCTGAAAATTGAAATAAAGAATACTGATCATAAATGCACTTAAAACAGGAAGTTCACGCATTTTTACATTCACTCAAAAATCGAAAGAAAAAAAAACTTAATTTTTCTGTTTGGAGAGATTAATTAGTGTGCTTGAATTTGATTTCATTAAGTCAGAGATGCAATACGAGAAGCCATTTCAAGGTGAACATTTTTTAAAGAACGTATTAAAAAAGGAAAAATTTTCTTGAGAATAAATAGTGGGTTCATTATATTCATTTAAATTCAGTTTCGAAATAAAATCAGTGTTTATTTATTTCATTCTGCTTGGATTACGAATTTTTGACATCCGTCATTTTATATCGAAGGAACAACAATTCCAGAAACTTCTCTGTGTCAACATCTCGTCCAAAAATTGGGCCACACTCTAAGGTTTCCCCTTTTAAGATGATTTATGCCGAAATACTCTTCATTTGCACGAGGGCAAAAATTATGCTTTTCACTTTATATTCCAAACAAAAGCAACAGTCCGCATTTTCTAGTTCAAAAGCACCATTTTCAATCTAGAAATCCAGCGTAATTTTTCCGGAAACCTTTTCGGGAAGGGGAGAAGGGGGGGCTCGCTGTTGAATTATCCAAATCACTTTTCCGATAGTTTATCTTAGTTTGAGAATGACGAGGAGGGTGGGGGTCGAATCGATAGCGCTGTATCTGGAGGGAAGAATATGAAAACGGATGAAGCGTAGTTTTGTGTAAAGCGGTTTTGGCAACTTTCTCTCTTTCGTCTGCTGACTTCCGTTACGCACTCGTAAATTCCTTTCTAGCCGCTTATGATCCTTTCTTTCGTGCTCTCTTCTCTTCTTTATTAATTTGTGGATGGAATTATTGACCCTTGTTAGTATCTGTCTAGACTCGGCGGGCGATGACCCATGAGTCAGGCTAAAAAGTGCGAGTCATCTCGACAATGGGACTTCCTCCCTGTAAAGTGGCCCTTATTTCACACTTTTACAATGACCAAAACTGTAATATTCAACCTTTTATAATGATTTATCTCCTTCTTCTAAATCAAGTGGTGGATTTCTTGTTAGGCAGCTGCCTAAGCTGACAGAGGGCTACAGGCAGGTCGATTAAATAATGCTATCTCTCTAATTGCCAAATAAAAGACTTGTAAAAATACAAACTCTTTGAAAGATAAAATTAGAATAATATTAGCATTATCAAGTAGAATGGGTCAGGTTCCTGTATATTTCAGAATTCTTATTATTAAAATATTTATAAAATCAAACACCTGCCTCAATAATACTGAAATGTGAATGCTAGATAGTTTTGAGTAATAAAGATAAATAAATAAATAAAAACATTTTCTCAAAGTTGGTAAAAAAATATTAGCCTAAAATAAGTCACTAATATATTAACCCTTTACACTCCGAAAAGTAATCCAATACATGATAATTCACAAGGGCTTGTTTATTGTTCCGAAAAATAAATGTATATATAATTGTTTTAAGTTGAATTTCCCTGAAAAATTAATCGACATCTTTTTACCATTCTGTTAGGGTATTTAACAATCAAAATTGAAAAATAAATAAAACGTCATAATGATGCTCCGTCTTGAAAAATGAGTGAAAGGCACCATCCGAGTGCAAAGGGTTAAGCACGGTGAAAAGGGACACTTATTTGATCATTTTATTAAAAGAACCTCATCATGTGCGCTGCCTAGGGTAGTTAGACACATAAATCTACCAATGTCTAAATCCTCAATTTTTTTAAAGGATTCAAATTTCTAATATAAAACATGACATAATATATATTTTTCAGATTTTATTTGCCTTGTCGACGTCAGACTTGATTGCTTCAGCACTGGTGCATTCTGTTTGTATGGTTGTAAGTTGCATAGGGAAATTTACAGAAAGAATGCCAGCTAAAATGTGTGTTTATTTAAACATTTTAATGTTTTGTTGATATTTAAAAAATTTTTTGTTCATTAATTTCTATTTGATTTTCCAGGCCCTCTTACCCCCCCTTTTGATGTATTTATTATTATATTTTTAAATGAATAAAAACACAATATATTTTATACATTTTCTCTTAATTATGGAATGGTAACATTCATATAATGAAACGATATTAAATGCATTTTAAAGTGCGCATGTGTAAATTCTATAACTAAAACAATGTTATAAAATGTACTTCAATTTATTTTGAAAAAGTCATAAGAAGGAAAAAACATTTGCTTGACTGAAAAGTTAATTTTTTTAAAAAAAGAAAGTTTAAAGCTGTGTGAAATTAGTTTTTGTGCAATATTATGCCTCGGGGTTATTGAGAAGTAATGTTAGCATTTCGATTAATCTTTTATTAAAAATATAATTAAATTTTTTCAAGAATTATTAATGTCTGGTAGCGTCTTTTGAGCAAGGCGATTTCCTAGACTACCCACTACTGACTGTTGGAAATCTCAGAACTAAACCAAAGAACCTGGCTTACAATAAACCGAATTTTACTACGCCTTTGTTATAAGTACAACTAAACCCAACCTAATTACGACTTTGTTATAAGTACAGTGAAACCTAACCTAAACACCAAAGATTTAAAAAAAAATAACATGAAAATGACAGTTAACGGTGCTACTGTTATGACGATTTAAATATTTTATTCTTTTTCATGTAGACATATATACGCATTAATTAAAATTCGAATGCGGGATACCCACTTGTCAGGCAAGTCTATTGTGAATGGAATGAAAAATACGAGTTGACTCATGACAATGTGTAAAAACTGCGTCTCCCGGTGACGTTGCGTTTCTAGCAGGTAATCTGTGGTTTGGGATGAGTTAAAGTATGATGAGAATTTCTCAAACCTGTTGCATTAAAACCACATGTTAGGAATGGTTAGGGACGCAACAACCGGTTGCCAACTTGCAAATGATTTATTTAATCCCCTTTTGTTGCTGATTTATGCCGTTATAATAAAAGCAGGTTTCTTTTCCCTTGTACTTACATAATGCCATTAATATTCCAAACACGTTGTCGTATAATCTTACTGAAATAAGAATACTTCTTCTAAAAAAATCTCAAGTAACAGTTTAACTGTTGTCTAGTGCATGGGATTTATTTATCTACATTGTTATCTACTATTTCAAAATAACTGCTTTAGTAACTGAACAGAAATATGATATAAATTATGATATATTTTTTATATTGGTTGGCCATTTGTTGTGAACCAGTTTCAGGTTTGTCCAATCTGCACCGAAGTATCTTTCTCTTTAATTCATACTTTTAGGAGCTTGTAGAGTTGACGTGTTAAGTTGTTTAATTGGCGGCACGATTTGCGCGGATAGCAACAATGATAAATACTTTGCATTTTAGACATTAAATTACCTATTAAATATTTAGTATATGGATGCGAAACTAAAAGCAGTTGCTATAGATAGTTGACCATTGATTCAAATGCACTTCAGTGGCCAATTCTGTAAAGAAAAATAATAATAATATAAATTTTTTTATATGGAGATAGTAGTAAGCCAGATCTACATCTCTATTGCAAAGATAACTATATAAAGTTTATTGTCGTTATTTAATACGTTGATACTGCGTGAATCACCTTTTTCACATCTATTTTCTAATTAGATGATCCCCCTTTTCTATTGCTGTTAAGAAAAGGCAAAAATATCACTTAATTAGATAAAGAGTCCGAATTACAGGCTTAAAACGTGGCAATGAACTTGATTCAAAACACTTGGGATTAATCCTTCTTGTACACTGAGGCTGCTACATCAGTGTTTTTTATTGGGTAGGGGAGTTATTATCTTGGTTTTATTTTCCATTTCAAATTATACTTAATTGATTTATTTTTTCTTTTTGAGTGGTCTAGTGAGTTCTTAACTTCGGAATCGAAGGGCTCTAGATTAGCCCTCTGATTGTGTAATTTTAAAAATAACTACTAAGATGCGTTGTTTGCAAATAAGTTCAAATATTTTTCAAGCAAAGTGAACTGATACTATAATGTTACACGATAAATAATGATATAATAAAATTCTGTAATCGTAAAAATAAACACTCTAAACTGCGGAAAACACGGGATACAATAGGAAATGGACTGATTGCCAACCTGCGGAAATCGTGAGATTCACAACTGGAAGTTAGAGACAGGGAGCTGCTACACATGCCTTGTGTTTGTATACTTGATGCCACATTTTAAACGTCCTCCCATTGGTGTGGTGCGGAAATTTAAAGAACAATGCCAGTTCGAATGGCATCATCGTCATCTGACCGTGATTTAAAATTTCTGAGATTCGTCATAAAATAGGCCTAGTGTTGTTTTATAATGGGACATTAATGTCACTAAAGTTTTTTGCTTTGGAGCATTTATAACCATAATATATGCATATATTTATATATTATAATTTTATTTTTACTATGCCGTATATTCTAGACAATGATTTAGAACAACTGAATTTCGTTTGTTAAATATTTCTCTCTGAACATGCAAAAATCAATAAAAAATCTCAAAAATGACTAGTTTTTATTATAGTATAAGCACATTCAGTTACTTCCAATTTTGAAATACCGTTTTACCGATAATTCGATACCGATGAACCGATTTAAGTCTAGCCACAACCGACAATTGAAATAATACAGTTAAAAAAACAGAAATACAATGTAACGTATATGGCACAAAAATAAAAAATAAACAATCTAAGCAATTTTTTCAGTAAAATCTTTTGCTGTTTTACTGAAGATTTAATTATAAATACGATTTTTAAACTAGATTTGTTTATTTGTATTCTTTAAAACAGTCTATATGTCATATATTCGTAAACAATAATATAATATTATATAAATTAGTAACTATTCTAGTTTGATAAAATCTTATTAGTAATCTGTATAGTTAAGTCGATCGACCTGTTTAAAATTTTTCACATTAAAATATAAGAAATCGGACAATATCTTCAACTCATCGCATTTCAACATGAAATCATGAACCACCTAATTTTATGATTGTGATTTTCTGTTTTTGAAAGATAACGCCTTTATTTCACGTGACCCAATGAACTTCCACTTTCCATTTACGATTTGGAAATCGCATAGTAACCGGTTTTATTTTTTCGTTATTTCCATTTCTTGTTCACTTTCACAACTTCTGGCGTACGAATTGTGTCTTCTCGCATCAAATATGCTACTTTGGAAGCCTGCGAAAGTGATAAAGTTGCTGCCTTTTCTTTATTGTTTTTTTTTTTCTTTAGTGTCAAACTTTTCCTTAAAAGTCTCTTACCCCGAATTGTTTTTTGAGGACAATGATTCGTCATTACTTGCTGATGATTAACGAGACTCTTTATGTTCTGAAAAGTTGGTGGGGCGTTTTAAAATATTCATTGAATAAATAAAAATAATTTAAATGATATTTATGGATAAAAGTATTGACATAATTTCAAAAGTTTCATGGAAGTTATTTATTTGTTTATCAGACCATGGTTTGGGGATTTATGCCATAAAAATGAAGGAGAAATTTTATATCATATTTAGTATTTGAAATTGGGAGGGGGATGCATTTCAGAATGTGTGCTTATTTAATGCATTCCACTTCAGAATTGAAAAAACTTTTTACATGCTATGAAATATTTATTAGATAATAAAATGATCTTAGATTTATCTTAAATTTGGCCGTTTTAGATTAGTATAATGACACCTGAATTTCAAATATGGATGAGAATGGTGGTTAATTCTCGCCACCCGGATGGATACAGAAATAATTTGTGTGGGGTCAACTACCCCCTACCGATGACGGGATGTGCTTCCCACTGGAAAGGTTGTACCTTAGTCGGTGATGGCCTTTAAGACTCGCCTTAATTCTTGCTATTGCTGTCGCGTCGCACCGGTCATTCAGATTTATCCGCGTGCCTTTAAGAATGATATACATACATACATACATACATACATACATACATACATACATACATACATATATAGAAAAAGAGGTAGTTATTGAATGTTATTTTGTCCTATGGAAGTATCTCAATGTGTTAGCTAATCAAATAATATATTTTATCATGGCAGTTATGGAAATTTAATTTCCAATATTTTTTAGGACAATACAATAATTTAAAGGTATTTAAAGGTACATTTTTCTATATAATTAAAAAAAATTAGTTCAACGTTATACAAATTTTCAAACTGATTCATTTGAAAAAGTCGCAACTAAAAGTGTTGTATTAATTCACTATTAGATGCATCAAACTTCACCGCGTATTAGATGTACTACATCCATATACGATCACAGTATTTATAATTTCTAACAATGCATTTCATGTTTCTATCATCAAATTTGCTTTATTAACCATAATTAAGCAATCCCTTAAATTTACCTAAGATATTTGGAGAATCAGATTTATAAAGATAGTTAGTGATAGATATAATCATCAAGTATTAACTCACTGCAATTGGTAAGTTTATCTCGAGTATCATTTTGAAGCTTCTTGATATCAAAAATACCAATCAGTCCCATATCAATTTTATCTAAAAAAAAAAAAAAAAAGCGAAAATTGTCTCACTCAAACTTTCCTGTATACGAAACTCTCGTAGCTGGTAGAGACTTAACATTTTAGTTGTTCAAGACAGCCGGACAAACAGAATGAATTTCGTTCAGAATTTGATAGAAATCTAGAAATTTGGCGTTAAGACTAATTCGTTTGGCGTTAATTTACTAAATTCCATCCTTCTAGCTCATCCTACCTAGTTTTTGCGTTGTTCACAAACAGACAGACGGACAGAAATAATTTCAAACATCTGTTTTGTGAACTCGGTGACGTCTGAAATGTATCAAAATCTCGAGTTTCAGTTCATATTTTCTCTGTATATAATGCTTCATAAACGAGAAAGCAAGATAATATGCATTATATATTTTCTATGTCCGAATGCAAAAACGAGCCATTATCAATGAATTATGCATCTAATTACTTTTCCGAATATAAAAGTTTAAAATAAACTGGGAGTGCAGTCTCGTATAAAATCATTCATACATACTAAATTTTATTTGTTTTTATTCAGTTACATATAGATTCTTTTCTATGTCAATTGAATTTTTTAAATAATTCTTCTAAACACGCGATTTTTAAATTTTAAATTATGTAATACCATCGATAAAATGGCTCACAGCTTATGAATAATTTTTTTAAAATTCAACTTGCCTCTAAATGCAAAGAACAGAGTGCTTTTACATAATCATTTTTTTATAACCATGGAAATCTGTTTTGAAAAAGTATAAAATTTATCCAGCGTAACCTATAAATTTACCTCCTTTCTAAGAATTATAAATGGATAAATCGAATTTCGCCATTATGTCAGAATTATGCAACTGCATATCCTCTTTCAATATCCCTTCTTTTTAATTTATCACGCATTTAAGCAATGTCATTTTCCATTCAACTTTGAGATATACGATGCTGCCGTATCCGGATGGGTTTCAAAGAAACTTTTCGAAAAAAGAAAAAAAAAAAAAAAAAAGAGCTAAATCTACTTATGTGTAGCTTCTGTTTTATGTTTTAGCTAAAAAAGTGCATGTAAAAGTTTGGGCTTATCTGCTTAAGAATTCTCTGAAAAAGTTTTAGATCTGAAAGGAAAAAACTAGTACCACTACTTTAACATTTGATTTCTAAGACTGGCTACTTTGTTTACGTCTATAGTTTTTCTTTTAAGCCACAGTCTAGATAGGCTTATACGTCGCTACTTTTGATGAGGATTTAATCCTTCTATATTTTGGTACTAGACGCCTTTTGTGATCATTTGGTTTGCAAAAATATTGATAATCTTTCATTCTTTTAAACATTAGTTATAAAGTTTCTTTCAGCTTCAAACTTTCTAACGTTTTTAAACATCAAAATGCTATAAACATAAAACTGTTATTTTTATATAAGTATATTTTTTATTTATTTATTGTGTGCATTATCTTCTTAATGGAGTCATACCCTTGATATCGTAGTGTTATTAAAAGCATAACTATTCAGTTTTTCTAGCTGCCTACTTTCACGGTATTATAAATTCACTTTCTTATTTATCTTATAAACTGCGCCGATAATAAACAATGTTTTTTTCTTTGATTTTCAAAAGTTGAAAAGAATTTTATGTTTAAATATTTGGTAAAAGAAAAAAAAGAAAATTTTTTTAAAGTTTTATTGTTCAAATAAGGCCTGTTAAAAAAATTTCAAAAAAAAATGGAAGGGGGCTTAAAAAGTTGCCAGCAAAATTAAATTGATGTCATTAAAAAGAAGATTTTTTAAATTTGAAAATGGTATTCTGATGATGATTAGGTGTGTGCGAAAAGTGGCGTTACACCGGTAGAAAGCTCATAATTTAAAAAAAAAATAGAATTTAAATAGCTATCAAAGGACTAGCTATTCAAAAAACCGTTTATGTGCTTGTGTACTAGATGTCAAAGAAAAAAAAACTGGAACAAAGGAAAAAGGAGCAGGCATAAAAAGAAAAGACGCAGAAGGTCTAAATGGCACAAGCAAAATGAAATGAATAAAATGGTATAAAAAGTCATTTTTGTGCAGCTATGTTTTCAGAAATTATTGTTGTAAAACACTAAAATCCCACATAATTTTAATAAAATAAAATCCCCCCCCCAAAAAAAACAGCCACTAAGCTAGCATAATTTCAAACATATTTTTTTTTTCGATTTTAAAACAATATTAGAATTATTTTTGTAAAATAATATTTTCAGAATAATATTGAGTATGAACGACTTATTTAGAATTTTAATTGCAGTGAAACATCAAAGTCCCTTAATTTTTAATTAAAAAAATTCTAATTAAAATCCCTCCCCCAAATTACACAACAATTAAGCTAACATTATTTGAGGGTTTTTTTTTCCGATTTTAAAGAATTATTGTTGTATAATTATATCTTTGGAATTTTTGTGTTCAATTTATTTACAATTTCAATTGTATAAAAACTAATCCCCCCCTCAAAAAAAAAATTATTCCCGCTCTGCTAAGTATACCTATGCCAAATTTGGTAGCTATTGACTGACAGTTTGCCCTGTAGATCGCCAGAACACGTAGGCACTGTCTCCTTTATTATTAGTAGACAGTTATGTACTTCAGATCATCAGACCACAACAAGTTTCTGTCTTCCATTTCTGCAAAAATAAAAAAAATAAAAAAAATCTATGCTTTTTATATAATGCATTCTAACTATCAAAGGAGATATTTGAAAAAGACAAGTTATCCTGAATTTATGACCCTTGAGGTAGATTAGTTCTCCATAAAAAAAAAATATCTCAATATCTCTGGAGAGCCTTCCAACAGCGTTACCCTTAAAAAGGCAAAAAGGACTGCTTAGAATAAGCTCATAATTCAAAACACGCATCCATCCTAGAGCTGCATCCTTTTTTCCCTCAAGAGATCTAACTCCAGTTCGTTTATCTTATTCTCCTCATTTGTCTTTTTCCATATTTTTTTCCACTCATTATTGCCACGACTGTTGCTTCCAAAACTCCCGCACCGGAAGCTGCAAGCATTGCTCTAGAGTGTAGCCCTTCCGAAGATCAAGTTCTTGTGTTCTTTTTTCCCCCTTCGAGTGTGTGTTCATTTGTTCTTTTTGGGCGTCTGGTAGCAGCGACCGGGAGTTGGCGTCATTTTCTTTTCTGCCCACGCCAGGACATCTCATCCGTTTCTTATAGGGCGATGTTTTGAATACTGCTGAGAGCCTTTTCCTCTTTCAGGGTCGTTAGTCACATCACTGCTCAGTTTATTTTGGGGGTGAATGGCGGGGTTTATTTTGTTTGTTTGCCACTGTCCGTTCCGTCATCATTCAAATTGGATGCGGTTGCCTGGTGGGATGCATTAATTACGAATATAAAAGACTGGTAACTTTTTTTTAAATTTATGTAATCTTCCATAGTGTTTTTTTTTTATTTGAGTGCTATTTGTTTTGCTTTTAATGGAAGGATAAGAGAAATTTATGGTTTATTGTCGCATTGTATGAGGATGTGAATACATAGACCATTTAAAATTGAGGATCAAATTCAGCTCAGACAGATTGCAATTAGTAAAATGGATCAAGCTTAGATAGAGCAAGGTTAGGTATGTTTATTCAGTGCTTTATCATTAGTAGATCATCAATACTTTTAAAAAATCAAACAATTGTTGTAGTCTTATTAAATGTAGATATATCATTTAATGTGAAAGAATTATTTTTAAAAAAGGCTTTGTTTACAAAACTGATAGCGAGTTTTGGTAATTCTCAACAAATATTTCATATTAGTCGCCTTTGGCAACAAGCTAGTTTTTCTGGAATACTGATCGCATTTAATTTTCATTAAATCTCTTGTGCCACATTTTATGTGAGTGAATTATAAAAACAAACCAATATTGTTTTTGTTTATAAAACTGGTGCCGATTTTTTGTGATTCTTAACGAATATTTCACAACAGTCGCCTTTGACAACAAGCTGGTTTGTAAAGAATCCTGAATTTATGTAATTTTCCTTCTCTTATGCTGAATTTCGAGGTTTAAACGATAGATTTTAAGGAACGTTATTTTAATAGCCTTGCACCTTTTTTGTTCGTTGTTTAAATGAGCTTTCCTAATGAAGTCAAATCCTGTGATTTGTCTAATTAAAAATGTAGCTGTTCACTTTGTTTTTTAACTTTCTCTAAACTTTCCTGTCTTATTTATCATGAAATACGGCTATTAAACAATCCTTCTTTCGTAGTTTTCAATAATTGAAAAAATTAACACGATTTAAGATTTGATGAATTATTTTAACCAGTTTGAATTTCATCACAACAATGAAGTCCATTAAAAATTAAAAAAGAAACTTAAAATTTAAAAAAAAATATGCATAACAAATTGATATAATTAAAAAAAATGGATTTTAAGAGTTTCAAATGCTGTAAAAGAAATTAGTTTTGTGCGTTGAAATAATTTTAGGAATTATCGCACAAAAATGCCAAAATCGTTTTTTAATTAAGAGATTTTTTTTTCAGAAATTTTAGATACATAATTCCATTCAACAAAGTATATGTATGTAAAATTTTGTAGATCTAAATCAATATGAGAGAAGTCAGCCCACAGACACAAACTTTTATTATTATTAATGATAAAACATATACTGGAAATTCTTATTCGGATAAACAGACTTGATTGTCAGTCAAAACTATATAAGCTTTTAAAACAATCCAAAAACTTCATTTTTTTTCTGACTTTCTTCTAAAAACGTCAAATAAATATGAGCTCTCTATTTTGTTTCTGTCATTTTCTCACTGTTTGACAGCGAAGCTAGGTGTTTACACTCAACGGAAGGCGCTATTAAAAAAAACTTTTCAATGTCAGAGCCTGAAATGTAATGTCTAGAACTAAAAAAAGACCCCATTTCCCGTCTGAGTTCCATTTCTACAGAGACTTAGCAGACTTATTTATAAGACAAGTTTTATTTTTAAGAATGGTTGCTAATTTTCTTTGACGTCTGTCGTTTCGAAACCTTTTCCGGTTCGAAACGGGTATTGATGGCTATCAGTTCAATTAGACCAAAGAGAGTATCGGGTTACTATCTTTAGTGACTTTTGTGTGACGTCTTGCATGTTAAACATTCTTTTGCTTTATCTTATTGATTTTAATCTTTTATTTATTAAGGAGTGCATTGCTTGCTTTTCTGAACATTTGAAATGTGTTACGACATATTTAAAATTCATGTTTGAATAAAAAAGTGTAAATTTCTATTAGATAGGGGCATGTATTTATTTTATTTATCTATGTCGTTATGGAGTAATTTATTTTTCTTGTAAATTTGTATTAAATGATAATCTTTTTAAAAAGTATAAATTTCAATTAAGATAAATGCATTCAAAAAAGGATATCATACTTGTTTTTTCATTTTGTGTTCCAATAGATGTAAATTTATACTCCTTGTTAGACTGTAATTTTTTATTGAATGATAAAAATTTACCGTCAATTTATGTGTTAAAAGTTTTATAATTTCTGCTTGGTTTGAAAGCATTTTTGAGTTTAGAATGGAGATAATAAAATCGAATGATTTTTGTAATCTTTATTAGAAAATTCGCCATAATTTAAACTCAGTTTTATTTTTTGCCGACCATGTTTGACATGATGAACCTTCATTATAAATAAAATTTTGGCATTCTTCATAAATTGTGAGCTCTACCAAAATGGAAAACTGAAAAAGGTAATAAAAATTTATTAATTTTTAGAATATTCGCGGCTAATAACCCTTAACTAGAAGACTTGTTTATAAGACTGTTAATTTTTAAGTATTGTTATTGAATTATCTATCTTATCCGCTGTTATTAAAAAATATTGTTAAAAAATTCCATTCATAAATAAATATTTTAACATTAAAAAAAATATTCGACTTTTTTTGTAAATAAGTAAAGCAGCAACTGGCAAGTATAACAAAAACAACTGTTTATTAAGTTCATAAATTTGTGCTAGCCTTTTATGTAAATAATTGTTAAAAGCATCTGTCCTTTTTTTGATTCGTCCTTTTTTGTTCATTTTTCTGACTAATGTAATAATTCAGTGGATATTTGGGTGTTGCTTTTACATGACATCAAATAATGAAAACATACAATTACATACGAACCCTGCAATTGTATAAAATCATTTTTGAATATGCATTCTTCATGTAATCTTTTAATTTTTGTGTGATTTACAAAAGACAATAACATTTTAAAATGTGTTAAGAATTAAATCGTAACTTTTCACTTTCAGAATATTCTTGTGTTTAGATTAAGTTTATTATTAGTAGCAAAGTTAGTGTTCGCTTACAAATTAGCATGGCGCATTTTGTCCCCCTGCAATAGGCTGATTGACTTGCAAGTCCTGTTAGCAAATGCTATATTGGAAAATTCAGATTCTGGTTTGTTATTTACTATTTTTTTTAAATTGCTTTTAAAATTAATTTATTAAATTTTATGCGAGATTTTGAAATCAACTTCCTGTAGGTGAGTAGAAATGGTACATTTTGTTGCTTTAATTTGCCATAATATTTGGTACTTATAAAATGTTTATATAAAAATTAAAAATCAGTGAATATTTTTTTGGTGGGGAGAAAAATTTGAGGAGAAAGGGAAATTGATGAAACTTATATTGTCTAAGGGGCCTTAGAGAGCTTAATTTAGTTTTATTGTTAATCCTACATTATTTGTACTCAATTAAAAGAGTGAATTTTTTACTAAAACAGTGAACTGTGTATAAACCGTGGCAAATTTTATTAAGCATGGCAGAATTCAGTTGGACATTCAGTTTTCTTTTTTAAATGAAAGCGAAGCGATTTATTTCTTCGTTTCAATTAAGTTTTACTTTCATTAAAAAAAAAAGATGAATACATATACTTTATCTTGTTTTTGCGTTTGATTGAAATTTAAGTAAATTCGGAATTGAATTGAACTGGGATTATGTTGCGGTTGCTGCATCAAACGTTTATTTTTTCGCACTTAAAACTAATATTTTTTCATTACATTCAGAATAATATTAAATATCATAAAGTACAGCTGCAATAACTTTTGATGAAAATACGGAAAACAAAGGGAAAAAATTATAAACGCTGAATTGATTGTGTTTTAGAGTATTCTGTTCTTAATTTTCATTGAATGAAGTATAAAAAGTAATGCAGTCATCGAATAATTTGAGATTTTGATAAATCTTTTAATGACCAAAAAAAATCACTTTTAGTATTATGCTGTCCTATAATTGAACGAAGGAACGAGCTTGAAAAATGAATTATTTTATGTGGCATATATTTGTCTATATTGTATGTATGCATGTAATATCTCTTAATTTGATTTGGGTCCTAATTTATTTCTTAATTTTTATCTTAAATTTGCCCTCGCTAATTTAACTCTAAAGTGTTCTTTTATTTTCTGATCTAATTCCCACATTTTTTTTTATTTAATTATTTCTAACCCGCGCTCTAGAAAAATGATGACTATTCCATTTTCTCACGTGAAGGGATTAAAATCTCTAATACCCATACATACCTTTCAAAGATACCCAAGATTCCTTTGCATTAGTCGAAACGTGACGAAGAAATCTCTGTCAGCATCTCACAGTAACATAACTGAAAGGACAAATTTCTCTCTTTAGCGCTTATGTCACAATGTAGAGTGATGCATAGTTTTTTCCCTTTTCCCTTGTACATAATATACCTCCCGTGGAAAATAAATTGAAGTTAATTCCAAAGGTTTTTTTTGTTTTTTTTTCTTTTCGACCATGCATCTGCAAAAGTGTATATTGTGGTGGTATGGAAATCATTATGATCCGTGTAGTGGAAGCAAGAGGACCCATGTTTTGGGGAACATTTCTTTAATGATCACATTTTACACACACACACACACACACACACACACACACACACAAAGACATTAACGCACGCACTTAACAGAACACCATCTCATCTCATTTTAGTAACAACCGCAGTGCACTGTGGGATGTTTACCTAATCAGATATCGCGTTCTATTATCCAAAAGAGAAGATAGAGTAATGCAACTGCTACAGTATGTCTTTCCATCGAATTATGGGCAAAATATGTGTATGCCCGTGTGTAGTAATAACTCAAAAGCACAATGCGTTAGATATATGTAAGTTACCTTATTGTTTTATCTCTAATTTTATATATCAGTATAAAAATCAGGTCCATATTCACTAATTAGGTGTCTATCCGCTTAATGTATGATAACGATAATTCAAAAATCCAAAATCGGCCTTTCACAGAAAGGTACTACACTTCAGCTTGTTAGCATCTGTGAACTAGCAAGTAAATTAGCAACTCGAGAGGCGGAGAAGAATTGTTGGGTAATTTTGGGTAATTCGGGGCATCAGATGAACGGATGCTTGAATTACAGAGTTCCCTCCTGTTCTTAGAATCGATGCACCTTCTCGTCGTGGTTATGTTCTTTTGAAATGGAATTTGTGGTTTAGCCTAATTACCCAGCCATCTAGATTCGCAATTTTTTCCCCCGTAATCTAAGAAATAACTTCTCTGAATTCTCCTCTATCTTCCCCAAAAAATGGAGATTTTTTTTTAAATGAAAGTTTTGTCAATTAAAGGGTTGATGAATTTCAACTCTGTTGAAAACACTAACCATTATTTTATGCAGCTTTTAAGAAATGCCCCTTTTCTTGTGTGTATCGGATAATTTCGTTTTGTCCATTCCTAGAACCGTTATTTATTTTATTTTTTTCCATTCTCTTCCTTTTCCTTTTTCTTTTTCATCTTAGCATGAAATTTTCTCACCTCCCTAGGTAGACCAGCTTTCACTGTCGCCGTCTGGCCATGTCTAAACGAGCTGATGTTTTTATTTACGAGTGTTGATTCGTCACAGGTCCATAAATTATTATTCTCACTCGCATAAAAAGAGCCAAAAGAAACCGATTTCCACTGCCCTTGGCATTCTCGAATGTTTGTTGAAACAGTCGCCCGTTGTGTTGACGTCTGCCATCGTTCGTCATAATTGGCCTCACGTGGAGATGGTTACCTGTCGAATGCTTTGAAAAGTTGAGGGTGGAGATGTGAACCTGCAGGAGGTGGTGCAGGGTTCTTTTTATCTTCTGTGGATATGTGGGTCTATTTTCTGACTTCCGACCACTGAAACAAAAAATTACTATCTTTTCTAAAGTTTCGTTTGCTTTTTGTAATATTTTAATTTTGTAGTCAGTCTTGCTGTTTGGAAGATCTGGGTATGTGAATGCTTAGATGATGTTGCATATTTTGAATAATTTTTTAAATTTAAACATTTGTAATTAGCATTTTCGTACCTTATAATTACCATGAAGAAATTTAGCATGTTAAAAATTTGATCACAAATTTTTGGTTACTGGTTATGTAACAAAAGAATGTGGATTAAAAAAATTAATTAGCGTTTTGAAGAATATATTATTTAAGTTGGAAAGTGATTTTCGACTAATTATAAGAGAACGCGTCTGTCGTATAATTTCTCTGAAAAGAATGGGATTGATAATTCAGATAAGTACAGTACGCTTCCGAGTATCCGATTCGCGACTATCTGACTTCCATACTATCCGGCCTAGTTTTCATTTTATCGTTATTAAATGAGAAAAGCAAGGCATCTGTTAAGTCATCTATGAAGGACTTTTTCAAAGTCTAAAAATTGTAAGTATTGACTCTTATCCTAGGGTTACTTTTTCATATCTGAGTAATCATTTATCATTGAAAAATAAAATCAGTTTGAGCCAATTTTTATAAGAATCAGGCCTTATATTTGCGTTAATATTTTGTTTGCTTCCTGCATTTAAATTGGGAATTACAGAATTTATGTTAAAATGTAAGCAGTTTGTATCCTTTAACTTATTTTTTCTTTAATAAATTCTTGAAACGTGCAGTGCAGTATATAAACTACCAGCACAGGGCCTTCTATTTTAACTCGACACGTTACCGGCAACTGTCTCTATGATTCACCGGCCCGCGGCCGCGTTCAGAAGTAAAGGTAAATTAGTCCTCTATAAGAAATGAGGGAATACGTATTATAACAGTGAGATCTGGTAAAACTTTGTCTTCTGGTATGGTGGGCAAAGAAATGAATTCGTAGAACTACATAAAGCTACGCTTCGTAGAACTACATAAAGCTAAGCTACGCTAAGCTCCTTTCGCTACATAAAGCTACGTTCCTACGACTTGTCCGCCTGTAGACGAAGTACGCTTTTCCCCCAGTTTTCCCTCTCTTGCGGTTTTCTGGGGTTCTTTGATGTTTGTCCAGTTTACCGGCAAAAAAGGGTGGAAAGCGGCTCGTCTACAAGCAGACAGGTCGTAGGAACGCCGCTTTAGACCGGATACTCGGGAGTGTACTGCAAATAACTCCATTTTATGCCGTGTATCAAATGCCCTCCCTTTGATGTACCTCCTCGTCACCTGACCAGGATTTAATATTAAAAGATCCATTCCAGAATAATCCTAACGTTGCTTCAAAAAGCAGTGTTAATTTAAGAAAGCGAAACGAAACTGAACACTAGGATAGCAATCTGTCGATAAATAATCCGTCTTGACATTAATTTGGTACTAGAAAGGTCAAAAGTGAAGTTAAAAGATTAGCTGCTGCAATATTTTAATTCTTAGTTTTTATCTTTTTAGAAAAATAAAAATTTCTAAAATTTAAACATAATTTTGGGAAATATTTCGTTGAAGAATATATACTTTTTATGTGATGTATGATTTTCCTGAACAGCACGAACGGAGTAGATAGTGCATGTAAATCCATTCCCTAAATAATGCAGCCTAAATCGTTTTTGAGCCCTGAAACTTTCGCTAACTAAATCAAAGGCCATCATGGAAGCTTCAAAACAAGATGTTAACCTAACTAAACATAATCATTTGATGCGCATAATTAATTAATTCTCCGTGTCCTTTTTGTTTGTTTTTCAGAAACCTAGCAAAAAAATTCCTTTACTTACATTCAACATGCGACATAAGCGTAATCTCCCCCCCCCCTTGACCTTAAGTTGTTAATTAAGCATAAAATTGCTTGTAAATTATTTCCCAGAAATTAGTGATGAAGAAAACTCATTTATATAGAGTAATCATAGAAAATTTTCTCTCGTTTTTCGAACGTACGGACTCCTGTCTGTCGATAAAACTATCCGCTTCGGCGTTAATTCGATACTAGAAAGGTCAAAAGGACGGATTGTTGAAATGTTATAAATGCACGTCCTGCAGTGATGTCAAAAGATAACAAATTAGCATAAAGTTCTCGTCTAACAAGAGTAACTTTATCGTCTTCCGGCGCCCAGTTCGCCTAAGGATATTTTTCGAAGAAACTTAACGATTCTATCTTTTGAATTTAATACGTTATTTAAGAATTGAAACATACTTCATCTTCCTTGTTTAAAACGTTATAATGAAGTAATTTTTTAATGGTCACGACACACCCCCAAGAAAACAACACAAAAAGTCAACAACACTTGCTATATAGTTTGTATTCTTATCGCGACTTGAATCTGTTAAATATTTTTATTTCTCTTGAAACTTTTGATTCTTCGCCTCTAACACGCATGCGTCCGTTTTGTGCATGACGTAAGCTAAGTGAAGAGAATTACCAGAAAGAAGTGAATGAATTTTGGCTTTTCGTAACTAAATATTTTTGATGTATTAAGTTTTTACTTGCATAATTACTTGATTTTTATTTTAGATTCAGAATTACAAGAAGTATTTTTTTCTCAGAAATAATGAAATATTTTTGAGTTATTTTGATATACATATCAAATATTGTCAATACACTCTAAATGTAATTTCTTAAGGGTATCGATTCGGTTAAAAGTGCGATCATGAAAATAATTATTAATTATTTTTCTATTACTTTGTTATTTGATTCTTGTGAAAATAACGCTTCTACCAATTATTTTGAAATTTGAATTATGGGATGCCTAGCCAGATGTCATAATCGTCATCCGATCGCAGTTCAGACTATAAGAAAAGTATCAAATCAAACGGAACAATTGAATAGAACAATATTAACTTTAATACCCAAGTGAAAAATGTAAATTATATTTTTTATTGTAGTGATTCTTATTCCCTTTTATCCAAATATGGAGATATTTAGCTGTTCTCATGAATATCTCACTCAGTGCACTAAGTACACTATAAGTATTGATATTCATAGCTTCAAAATAATTGTTTTTGTATTGCTTTAAAACTCAAGACATTACCTTTTTAATGACTCAATTGCATTTCGTTATAATTTCCCCTTAAATTTAATAATTTTAATTTAATTTGATACACTGAATGTAACACAGTTCATAAATGCTACGATGGAATTCAAACTCATTCATGAAAACATTCAGTCGCTTGTTTTTGTCAGTCATTAATTCTATGGTAGAATTTTCTCCTCTGCTTTTAATTCATAATATATAAATTATAATTTGCCGTAAACTGTTTAAAATGAATTCATGTTTTTCATTCATATCAAGTAACAAGGCTAAAGCCGATGTCCTGGGTTCCAGGGTTCGAGCATGGTTGTTCTTCCCCCAATGTTCTATGCGTGAGGTGTGTGAAAGGACCCCCCCCCCCCCTGTAAAAAGGGGTTGTGCACGCGAATGTGCGAGTTTCATCTCCATGTGAGCTAGAAGTCAGATTTCTGCAATCGGGTGCTCAGGGGTCTTGACCCTCAGAAGCTACTGCACCCCCTTTCCGTGGTAACGCGGACAGATCAGCAGCAGCAGCAAGGCTAAAAATATTTTTTAATGCATTGCATAAATCATTGAATATCTAAAGTCAATTACCTGATTGGACAAACTGGCTCCCAGAGGCGGCTAATTCAGTTAAATTTGTCATGGCGTGGGACTCAAATAGTCTCACTGTGCCGTTTAGGTTCATGAATGGTAGTTAAAAATAGTGGTTCAAAAAATATCCCACCATTCATGTTCACACATTTAAAGGGTGTGACATTTTTAATATGCTTAACACTCTTTATTGATTTATTATCATGTGAAAACATACTGTTGTTTGGGTTTGAGGTTTTTGAAGCCACACAATACATGGACAGAAAAGTGGCGATTTTTCGCTTTTAGGGTTATTAGAAAATAATAAATTTTTTTTATCACAATGGCGAGTTATCGCCAATCTAAGTTACAACTTGGCGCGAATGTCCGCCATGTACCCGATTCTCCTGTCTAGCCAATAAAGGGCAGGATCGTAAGAAGTAATCAATCACAAAGAAAAAAGTGGGAATCAACACGAAACAGCGAAGGGGAAGTATCAAAAGGTGTAATATGTATTATATTATAATGATAATAATAATATAATTTTTTTAACTCTCATTTTCAATTTATTTTGTTTCCATCATTTTGATTCACTTAGCCAATGCCTGCACTCAACAAACCACTTTGTACATACACAACATAGACGATTTGATTCTAATTTCCCTGCCAATCTAATTCTTAAGCGTCTTCTCTGAACCCATTACACATTTTTAGCCCTTCATCGAAAGTAGAGCGCTACATCGCCCTTTTTGTCTCCCCTAATTTATTAGCTGAACTACATGAACTCCCTCATCCTCTCGTAAATGAAATAAAAGTCTGGGAGATGATCATCGCCACGTTCGCTACTTGTTATTATTTCTGATGAGGCCAGCGGACAAAGCCACCTTTATCCGCTTGCTCTGCGAATCGATGCTTATCCAAACTAATAACCCAATACGACGGCTCCAATTTTCGCTTCTGGAAATTGAGTTTTTTTTTTTTTTCTTTATCCCTTTTTGGCAGCGATGAAATGAAGGTTGGCGATAACGATAACATAAAAGAAAATATCGATTATCATCGTCCTTAAACTTTTCGACGCTGTGTTCTTTATAATGAAGTTAGACATTTTTTTTAAATGTTTGTCGTACGGAAGTATAAAAAAAGGATGATATATTGTATATCCTGCAGCTTTCGCGAAATGTTTTGGTTCATACTTAGGCTGTGAGCTGTCATATTTCTAGATGAAATGATTATAATAAAGGAAAATTTTAAAAAATTTCTGTAGTCTGAAACATAGTAACATGATGATATTTTAAGTTTGTTCATAATATCATCGTCTGGTTTGATTGCAACAGCCGTTTTTTTATTTGCGTATTTATTTATACATCATATAATTTATGGTAAAAATACCCGCCGAGAAATACAATCGAGTTAAAAAAAAATTATGAATTTTACAATACAAAAAAAAAATGACCCTTTGATATTTCAGTTTTGTGTGTGTGTTCGCACGCATTTTATTATTTTATAACTTTACTCTCGATTTTCGCAACGATAACGAACAATATATATATATATATATATATATATATATATATATATAATATATATTTGGAATGAGATGCATTAAAAGTGTCAGTCAGTCTGACCGTTCGTGGGTTTTTGAAACAAGATTATAACTCAAACTTGACGAACTGGAGATGAAATTTAGCATATGATTTTATTTAGTTTAGTTCAATTATATTAACGTCTCGTTTGAAGCAACTCTAGGGCTATTTTGGGACGACCTCGTAATTTTAAACCGCGGTCAGATGACGAGGACAACACCTGAGCTGGCACCCCCCCCTCTCCACACCACACCACACCGCACCAGCGGGAGGAAGTTTGGTCAGGACGGATTTAACGTGCAACAGATCCCCTTACACGACGGTTCTTCGGTGGAATCGGGTCTCGAACCAGAGAAACCCTCCGGTTCCGAAGCCGAGATCTTACCACCAGGCGACCGCGGCCTATGATTTTATTACTGTAATTCTAAATTTGTATCAAATTACAGACGGAATCCATCTTGGGGCAGCCTCACTGTTGGCTTGTATTAATATATATCGAAACGCAATAAGTTGAAAAATGAGCAAACAAGTTTAATGATATTTGGTATTCGGTTTTGACACCCAAATTATAGATCTGTGTCAAATCTTGGGCGTGTATGGTAAAATCGGGGACTAAACATTTCAAGACTTATTTCTGGTTTTTGTCTGATTTGTTTTTTTAAATTGATATAAAAATTAATAGTCAATAATGAAATTATATTTAGTATATATAGATTTATAAATAATTTCGTGTATGCAAATTTTGTTCCAAAAATAAAATAATGGCATTTGTAGTAATTTGTAATGAGATTTTTTCGTATTTATTACTTCTTTTTATTTTCATAGTATTGTTTAATAATGATTAATGTTTTCACCCAAATCAGCCGGTTAGTAATATCCAATTATTAGTTCCCTAATTGCATAACTATAAAGAAAATTACACAGCCATAGGATCCAGATCCAATAAAAGACTGTCCGCCGCGACAAAAATGCGAGCATCGTTATCTGCGCCAAATTGCTCTTATAACGTGCGGATCATGCAAAATCCTTCCTTAAATAATTCCCATCAAAGCAAAATTATCACACAACATCAACTAAATCGCAAGGATTTGCAAGAACCTGCATACTGAGTCAGGGTAGCTTCTCATCTTTGATTTAAGGTACCCCTTCCTCTCATATACAGAGATTGGATGGAAATGGGTCGTAACCAAAATGATTAGCTTTTAAGCTTCATGAATTTCCGCGTGTTAAACAACTGGTAACAGTGATAATTCGGTACTATATCCAGTTGCAGAATAACCTTCATCCACGCATACGCATGTTCCTCCCTTTCAAGGTATGTCCCGTCAGAGGAAATGCGACCAACGCAATTACACCATTGTTATACCTCTGGGGAAGCAAGAATGTAATTACTTATACGATAAATAGGAAGATTAAAGTCATCTATACACACAATGGCCTTTCAAAGGTTAATAACTATGCATAAGCCAAATAACAGACTAATATTTATGTAGCAAGTCTTATTAGTATTAAATAACATTTCATAATGATATCCTTTGCAATCCTTTTATTGAAATCTCTCGATTGTACCAGGGAAAGAAAAAAAAACTAATTTTTCGTAACATATCTTTTGTTCTCTAAGATGGAAAGTTTTAATAGTTATATGCTGGAAGAAATCAATTTAACCAAGCTATGGAAAGAAAAAAGAAAGAAAATTAACCTTATTTTGCCGTAAATCATTACCATCCCTTTGATTTTGCGAAGGAAAAACGTCATTTGGTTTTGTGGAACATAAATGGAAGCATTTTGTGATCGAGTTGTTCCATTTCTGGAACTAGTAAATCATTCCTTATGGATTGAAGTCGCGTAAAACTAATAACCTGACGTCGTATTTCTTCAGGAATTGATTAGTTCGAGACGCGGGAGCTAGTCTTCTGGAAATAAGTCTTGAATGAAAAATGAAACCGAAATCGATAGTTCCGGATTCACTAAATGGAATTCCACTCAAATTGTTTTTTTTTTTCTTTCTTTTTACTTTCATATTCTTGATTTATAAAAAGTACGTTCCATTTTTGAACGAATGTTCTAGGAAGAATTGTTACTGTGGGACAAAATTGCGCGTCTGCAGAATAGTTGAAGAACTTGCATCGATTTGGTGAGGGGAAAATAAGAAATGCATTTTTGTTCTTCGGAATTCTGTTAAGGCAGTTTGCCGCCATGTCTTCGATATATGCATTTTCAATTCGAAAATCGTTCTCGACGCCTTGCTAAAACTCCATTTATTTTCGTGATATCTGTCGTAGGTAGTCAGAATCCCGTTGGATCGCCATTTTTCCGGATAGAAATGGAATTTCCAAAGAAATTGATTTTTTTCTTCTTTTAGGTAGGTTTATGAAGTGTTCAGAGGATTGCGATGTTCTGTGTTTATTTCTTGGAAATCATAGATGGAATTTATATTGCTCAATTTCTCAATCGAGAAGTAAATTTTGGGTTTAGCGTCTTTATTATGTTTCTTTTTGAAGGCAGAGGAAATTTCTTTGTACGGTTTTTACGAAAGAACATTTATAGTAGAGAAAAACTTGAATTTCTGGAAAGAAAGAAAATGTTGAACTAAAAAAAAATATTGTTCTTTTTATTTAAAGTATATGTTTTTTCTGAACTTAAATCAACCTCTAAATAATAATGCTTTTACAAAACAAGTCGAAAATTAAATAGTTTTTGTGTGTTTGTATTTTCATTAAAAATCCATTTAAAAAATTATTTACTATGAATTCTTATTTTATTATTGTTTGAAAAAAAAAATAGATTTTGTTTTGAAATAGAATAAATAAACGCAAGAATCAGTTTTTTTTTTATGTATTTGATTTATTAAAATGCTTTAATAAAATTTTAAATATATATATGAATGATTTTTTACAACATTTATTTATTATCAGTAGCACCATTAAGAGTTCATCTTTAGAAATTAAAATACTAATCTTTAGATTGTTTGGAAAGTTTTAATTTTGAATTCTATTAGTTACATAATCAAGCTTTTCAAAAATCTTTTTTTAATTATTGTCTCATTATTTTGTTTTAAAAATTCAAAGTTCTTAAATTAATTTTAATAACACTTATTAAAAAAATTCATTTTGAATAAATATGACTTTTTGTTTTTAAAAAATTTAGATTTCTTGAAAATTAATTTGAATAACATTTATTAAAAAAATACATTTCGTTTTGAATAAATGACTTAAATTTGTTTACTCTGTTCTGATGCCAATACTCATAAAAATTATTTTTATATATTCGTTTTAAAAATAAGCATTTCCTAAAACATCCCTCTCTAGCTACTCTCAAACATCCTCAACGAGAGTTAAATTAATGAAACATCCACCCTTTTCTTCCTGCCTATTTGTTATTACAAGCAGGGGGTAGGAAGTGATGAAAAATACCGCCAAAGAATTTTATTGGAATTCCTCTCAATGCCGTGATTTCCTACGTGTGTGGGACGTACGAACCTGGAATTCCTCAGCAAACCCTTCTCCTGTTCCACCCCCTATCAAAACCACATGTGTCGCGAAAAGCAAACACATTTCTACTAATTATTAAACCCCATATCCCCTTAAGCGCGAACTGTAACATCTTGCAGTGTCTTGATACGTACGTATGAGCGAAATTCTTCTTGTATTATTTAAAAGATTCCCCCCCCCCTTCTGAAGAACAGATGGTGAGATTCAGTGGATTAGTGACGCGTCACTTTCTTTGACATGCGCAACCGACACTTTTTTTTGCAGCAAACTTTAAATCGTTTTCTTTCTATGTTTTTTTTTTTTTTTTTTTTTGTCGTGTCTTGTTTCGTGGGAAATAACTCACATGACTAGAGTGAAATTTCCTTATCCAAGAGTGTTTCCATCTCGTTTTTATCTTGTAGACGCGGTGTTAATCTTGTTATGGCTGGTGTTTATCTGTGTTTGCTGTTTTGTACCGCATAGGTGAAAACTGGGGAGAGCGTTCGTGGGGTTTGTAATCTGTAGAATTTCTTTGTAACATTCGATATGCAAGGATTATTTTTCCTATAATGATTTCTTTTAGGGAAAATTGTCCAAAAGTCGTTTTGAACAGTCTTTTCTGTCAAGATACAAGATGTCCAATCTGTGTTGTTTGAATAATTAACCCTTTTTTGCATAATGATGGAAATTTCCATCATAACATATAGTGAATAAAAAATTGTACTCAAAATAGGTGTGTTGTAAATTGTTGTTGGCAACTTTTTTTACGATTATTGCGTAATAAGAAATATAGCTGTCAAAAAAAAATGAAATGTCACAATCATTATAGCAGGTTTGAACTTGGCATTCCGCTGTTTATTACGGTTGGAAGAAACGTGTGATTTCTTGAATATTTTTTTAAGAACTAATTTGAGATTAAATATTTTTTTTTAATAAAAGCGATTGTGAGTGGATAAATTTAAAAGAGAGGGACATTGAAGATTTTGGACTGAGTTTAACATGTAAATTTGCATGGTGGATATTTCCATCATACTGTTTTTTAATTCTTTTATATTATATATTTATACTAGGATTTTTTTAAACATTTTTCTTTTAATCGGGAGCTTGGATTATATCATACAGATTTATTTCACAAAAAAAATCATGCGAAGAAGGATTAATATCTAAACAGTTTAGATGTATGTATATATTTCCATATAGAAAAATGCTTGAAATGACGTTAATTATATTTTATGTTTGAATCAATGAATATGTTAATAAAAAAATGAATTCAGTAATTATTAATATCCATAACGTTTTAGAGATGTATATAAATTTCCAATTAGAAAAATGCTTTGAACGAAATAAATAATGAATATTTTCTTTTTGTATAAATAAATATACTCTTTAAAAAGAATAAAATCTAAATTCCTGTATAGTAGCAGATGTCTTGAACTTTCCTTTGTTTCAAATGTTAGTTAATTGAAAATATTTTCTAATAGGACCGGATGACTCATCTCAATTTGCGTAATGGAGCGTATCTCTAGGAAATGCAACTATAGTTGTTTACAATTTCAGTTTATTTCATAATAATTGGCGTATTGCTTTACATAGAAATTTTCATCATTTTAGAGTTTGAGAACGATAAAAAGCAATATTAAAATTTTAGTATATTTGGGTTATTTTCGCTAAAAATAAATATTACTGGAAGGATATTAAATTAGGTATCAAATTTAGCGTAGAATTATGAAAATAGATGATCGTAAATTGCCATCCAAGGTTGACAGAAAAAAAATTGCGTTTAGTGCTAGAAAGCAGATTCCATCTGTAAATAACTTCAATTTCCGTATAAGCATGATCTGATAAATCGAGTCAAAAGTTCATTGATTGCGCGGGTCACATGGAATTTTTTGGAGACCACATGTATCTTGATCAGATGCAAGATCTACTGCCGTATTGGAAAACAACTATAAAGAAATTAAGCAACGATTATTTAGTGGATCCTTTCTTTGCTTTATGTTTGTTCATCATAATTCTCTTTATTTTTTGTGCATAATGTAAACAGTAAATTTAATTGAACAAATGTCGTTTGTTCTTATATATATAAATACTTTATTAGTTATTCTAAATAATATTTGTTATCTAGGACATCACATTTGCAGTCATTTAAATGATCTAGTTGGGATCTTTTAATTGAATGGTTTTATGATTTATTATAAATATCCCCTCAGAAGTATACAACATTGATATGAGAACATATAATTTGAAGAAAAAAAAATCTAAAATGTAAATTCGATTCAAAATTCTAAATAATTGACATTAAATCAATTTTAAATAATTTTTAATTACCTTGTTCTATTTTTACTTGTCATGTATTTTAGGATATATTTTTATTGTTTTGTAATGTTTATGGTAATGTTTTTGAAATGTAATCAAATTAATATTTAATTTTGAATGTCAAAAATCCTTAGGATATGCTTAAGTATATGCTTATTCAGGCCTTATATATTCTTATCTGTATTGAAATAACATATCCTATTTGGAGATTTATTCTTATTTAATTACAAGATTTAGTAAATTCAGTGGTCAAAAGGTTAAAAAAACTGAGCTACCGTAAAAAATTATTGGATACAAACAACCTTTTGTAACAAACATTTTGTAAATATTGTGTCCTTAAATAATCAAAATTATATGTACCATCAATATTTAATAAAATATGTATCTTATAAAACAAATGTTTAAAGAGGAGACATTTTACATTCATTTAAATTTATTACAAAAATTGAACCATCCAACATAACTATTGATGGTACATGTACCAATGTTCAAGAAACCCTGCTTTTAGAGCCTTCTATCTAATTTTAGGCTTACTCTTGAAATCAGCAGTAGCTCAATTCTTAATTTCATTTGATTTTAAAGAATTGTTTGCCCTGACCCCACTTCCTTCTCTTTCATTCTCACTTATTTGTTACTCTTAGTTGGAGTGATTCTAACTACCTTGCGAGAAGAACCATCATATACAAAGATAAAAGATATTGTTGAGTAACTATAAATAATTATTTACTTATTTGTTATTTTGATTTTAAATTTCTATTATTACTTACTGATTGAATTAAAATCTCGTCTGATAATTGCTATGTTATTTAAATTTCACATTTTGTTACTATATTATTTAAATTGATTCTTTTTGATGTGACTATGTTCGGAATCATTTTTTTTGAAAAACTTTCGAAAATGGTTACGTTTGTATGCATTTATTGAAAAAACATCTTTGAAACCAAAATATACCAGTTAAGTGGCAAAAGTTTTTTTTTTTAAATTGAGGGTAAAGGAGACGTTTCCCCATTTTTTCCCCGCCAAAAAGAAATATAAATTAAAAATTTTCTAGTCGAGAGTTTTATGAAATGAATCACTGAAAATTTTGCAGGTAGCTTAAGAAATGTATTATCTAGCTTCTGAACTTTAAAAAATAAGCTGTATTTCTGTATTCTTAAATATTTGAAAATAACGACTGAAAAATAACACGATATTCTCAATTTGTTTTCACATTCTGAATGATTAAAACAACCATAAAATATTTCTACTTATGAGTAGATCCTCTTGTTCAGAATCTGAAAAACATGTTGAGAAATTATTATACCATATTAGAGCAAAAAAGATGAATTATTTTATGTTTTTCGTAAGAAAATTCTATCAAAAATTAGAATTTGAGAAAATAGCATCTAAAGATGTAAAATAATGTAAAATCGTATGTAAATGCGATATAAAAAGTGCGACTTTCTAAATATAGACTTGGAAATAAAATTCTAAAGGTTTTATAAAGAAATCTGTTCAAATATTAAGAATATTAAATAAGAAAAATCGTAATTTCACAAAAGATCGACTTTTTAACGTAACCTTAATATAATTAGAAATGATCAAAAATAAAATATTTATTTTGTTCCTCCTCGTGTTCTTCAAGTTCGGGTATCTTTAACATCTGGGGTGGACTCGAAATAACCCGATTCCATCTGACAGGGGATATAACCATCCGGGGAAGATGGAAATGAATTAAAGGATTTTCTAGACTGGGTTAATCTATGGCGATACTTGCGGTTTCCTTTGTCGGCAACTCTTAGCGACAAACTAAACAAAGTGTTCTTAATCTGTCATTCCCTGTCTCGCCCGAAATCGACTCCAGTCGACAAAATGAAATGGAGCAAGTCTTGCCAACATATGCATTGTGGCAACATATTAGATACTGAAGCTTTTAACGTGATCAGAATTATGAAGAAAATAACACAAAATGTAATGCTTCTTTTCCTTTGAGTGATCCCCTTTCGGATGTGAGCTACCGGCGTAAATTTAATGCCCAGTTAGTTAACTTTTAATATGTCTCTAATTAGATCTAGGCTTATTTACTAAATTTTGTGAAGGAGATTAAAAGCACATAATTTCGCGTGAAAAGTTGTGACAAAATATGATTAAATTAAAGTGACCAGGTGTTATCTTAATTCTGTCATACTGAACCTGAGAGTGCAATTTGGAAGCGTGAACACATGGACCTCCCCCAAAATGTAAACGACAAACAAATAGATAAAATAAAAATTCAGGAACAATGAAATATTGAACTGTTTTGAGGAGCAGGAAAATATAAAGGAATAGCTTGCTACTACTATATGTATTGAACTGTGGCGTGGCCGAATAGAAGAACCTTTTGAAATTTAAAAATTTTGATATATTTCACCACGGAATACATAATTTATGTACAAAGAATAAGTAATAAGGAATTCGTCAGTTCACATCGCGACACAAGAGCAAAAGAGATACGTGTCGACACGTGTCAATTTCGGCGAGGGAATTTTAGGTATCTTTAATAGAATGTGTAATCATTGGGGGGGGGGGTATCTCTTCGCTCAGATCGTGAGAACTTTCAGAAATCAACAGTTTTATAGAGTGCGTGTTGAATTAATTAAATAAAAAATGGGAATTGGATCAAGAAATAAGAAAATATTTTTGAATGAAGTTAATATGGGCTAAAATAAAATAAAAATTAGGAAATTAATTAGGATTTAAATTATATATAATAAAACATGTATCATTATTTTTGCCTGGCCGAAAGGAAGACAGATTTTGAATAAACTTCTTCAAGTTATTTTTCCACAGAAAGCACGGTTTTACATATGGTCAAAAGTGGAACCCATCTGTTCACACCAGAAGACAAGAGCAAAGTGACAGGAAATTTTCCCTTTAATGCTTTTACTAAAAGATTCTGATAAGATTTTCTTTCCTATGTCGACTAATGTCAAAGAAATCCTTAGGTATCTTTGAAAGGAATGCGTGGGTGTTAGGGATTTTTATCCCTTCGCGCATAGCGTGGGAAGTGCACAAGTCATCAGTTTATTTTTTTTTAATAATTGAATAAAGTGGCAATCGGATCAGGAAATAAGAGAAGATTTTGAAATAAAATAACATGGACTATTTTAAGATAAAAATTCGAAAATTAAGATTTTAATTAAGAGATGTCATATATATAATTCAAAGTGATATGTCCTCAGGAGTCGTATTCTGCTGATTTTAATTTTCGTAAGGTAAAAATTGGGGGGAAAAAAACTTTTGAATCGCTATGGTTTATTAGCCGTTATTTTGGGTAAAGTATTTATTGATAAGTGGATTGAGAAATGCAAATTCCGGTTGCATTTTCAGTCCAAAGACAAATCATCAAAAATCGATCTATCCGAAAAATCAGAACATTAGTCCTTGTTGAGGGTCAGCTTGTTTGGTTTCTTTAGCTGATTTCTTAACACTAAACCTACCGGCATTTCACCGATACATTGGAATTGCCATTGGAAGCGGGTCAAATGACCCGCTCGTGGTAGCTTTAGTGTTAATCGATCATCTGATGAACAAAGATGAATTTTTTTCGTTCTTTTTTAGCGTAGAGTTGATAACTTTGGATGTTTCCTGTATTGGATCTCCTGCTGTGAATAAGTTACTATCATTATTATTATTTCTAAATTTCTAAGAAAACCGTGAAGCATTCGAAGTTTTTTAACCCTCCAATACTTCTTTGAATCTTGATTACTGTATTTGTATTTGTGCACCGGATTAGAAATATCTTTTTTAGAATCATCGCTTATTCTTTCTGTTTTGACTTAAGAGCTAAAAGCAGTTTTGATTTCCGCCTAGATGACTTTGATGAATATACGTTTTATTGTTATGAAACGATGTGTGAATCTTGAGTGACATCGAACTCGGGTTCAGTAGACGTTACAGGAAATTTGAATGATTGCATAAGCATAATCTATCTATTAGGTATGTAAAAAAAAAATTCTATGTAAATATTGCGTTTTATTCACTTCGTAATTGGTAAATAGCGTGTCACCTGACTGTTGATATTTGAGGTTTGTTTTACCAGTAATGTTCAAAATATGTAATGAAAATTTTTATTATGTCGTAGTTTTTATTTACATTG
>JAPMOR010090648.1:487920-500525 GCA_026543865.1 Argiope aurantia | reverse complement strand
GTCTGAGATACCGCACTCTCCAATGAAGGGATTGTTATTATTTAAATAAAACTAAGTGGAAAATTCGCACCTAACCAAAACTCTTGCGTTAAATTCCCAAAACCATTCTTGTAGCTTTCCCAATCCAGATTGAAGTCTTGTTGAATTGAGTATTTTCCTCTTCTTTGAATCACCTAGAAAATAAATTTGTGTTATCATTTATCATAAATCATCTTTTATTTTTTTTTACTCTAACAAATATTTTCATTTGCAAACGAGTTGGGAAACTGGTAAATCTTAACAGTTAAAATTAACCGGCTACTAAATAGATAAAATTGTGTATCATGCAGAATTTATATTTTAATTATCGTATCTTTGTTTTATTACCAGTTTAATAAAAGGGTTAAATTTTACCGAGAGAGGGAAAATAGAATAATCTCTCTTTGTATAGGTTAAGTGCTGCATGTAAATACATGCAAATTTATTACTTATTATATGAATAGCAGTTTTGAACACCTAGACACCTAGTTAGAAACAGCACAATTTAGTAATAAGGAATTTAAGCAATATTTAAATTAAACTAAACTAAAAAATTTTCACTGTTTTCTGCTCTTAGAAAAACTCGCATCAGGCGTTGATTTTTACAAAAAATTTCATTCAAAGATCTTTAGTAATCTTGAAGTTTAATCTTTCAATGCATATTGTTGCCAATTATCTACATCCAGTTCCATTTAATTTTATTCAAATACCTGAGTGTGTCCGTTTTGGACCCCACTTTCATAACCATAGATAATAAATCGGAATGTGTGAATAATTTTTTTTTGGGGGGGTAGGGGAAGTTATATAGTTTTTTACATTTGAATGTGGTGGGTGATGAAGTTGACTGTGTTACTTGAAGAGATAGTTTCTGTTGTCGAGTTCTCTATAAAAGAGGGATCTATCTAATTGTTCAAAAATTACTTCTTATTTTTTGCCAGGTAAGTTATCAATGTTTGATCTTGTATTTAAAAAACATATTAGATACAAACGAGATTTTTGGGGAAAACTGTACTCCACCAAAAGTCTCCATACAACTTTATTCAAAATAAAGTTACCAAATTATTTCCTGGGTTTTTTTAATTTATTTTTTTACATAACATATCACTTTTTTCCTATAATAAACGATTTTTTTAATCAAAAAATAATGATGCATTTAAGTGTTAAGAAATGTTAATAAAACCGAAACTGAAAATCTTGCATTGAGCTGAAAATAAGAAAAAGAATAAAATGTCAATTTCACTCTAAGTAAAATACCGTCCACCCTCCGCCATCTGTCTCCATATCGCAGTAGACTTTCAATGGTTTTATCCTCGGGTAAAAACTCAGCCATACTTTGTAGATTCCGCTTTTAATGCGTCCATTTCCTAAAACTTCAGAGCAGTCCCTGAACATCTCCTCTTTTGTATCATCTTGATCGTCATCTATAATAGGCTTGGAACCTGAAAACATTATTATATCCTGTAATTATATCTTTGATTATGACTGAATTTCATATTTTTTCTACTCATGTTTAACTTTACCGTGTAGGCTGGTCATAGAAATAGTGAAAATCCGTATGAGATACTCTAAAACATTAAATGAATACATTATAATAAATTGCGTTTCAAGTTTAACTGAAAATCCATACTGAAGGAAACATAGAAAGAGGATTTATAGTAACATTCAAAATTTTGGACAGTGCCATGTTAATAAATTTTCACATCTTATACTTCCCGGAATTAAATAAACTGAACTCGTGTTTCATCTATATTTTTAAAAAAATTGAAAGGCAATTATTGATCATTAACATGCCCATTGGATGTGGATAACTATTGTGCTTTAAATTTCAATTTGTGAATAATTCGAATATTTTTCTTACTCTTGAATATAATATAATTACTTATAATAAAATATTAAAACAAAATTCGTAATAAATTAAGAAATTATTAAATAAATTCGTTCATATTAAAACGAAACTAAATGAGAATAACGTCACATTTTTCTTTCATGTATAGATTCTTTGGTTTGCTAAATTAGGTCCTTATTAATCGATTAAAGATTATTTGTAAAAGCACTTAAGACACTCGTGGAATTCAGCATCGTATAAGGTACTCAATCATTAAGGTTATAAGATAGCATTTAGCTTTAAAAAATCTGATTAGATTATATATCAGATATTTTGTTTAAATTAGTTATTATAATGCAATTCTTTTATTCAATATATTATATATTCAATATATAATACATGAATTATTATAAAATTATTGCCATTATAAAAATAATATTGAATATTTAATTATTATAATTAAAAATTATTTATTTTAATTATTATTTTGTTACATTTCAAAAATAAATATTTTCTGCCATTTCCAGTTTAATAGACGTTTTGAGCTGCTTTATTTATTTTTATGTCAAGAACTTTTTTTTTTTGAATTTTCATATAAATATTATTTTCACTATTGCACCATCTAGTTACTACTAGACGAACACCACTACTTATGACATTATAATTATTTAAGTGCAAGTTGACGAAATTCAAACGTTTACGTACATGATGGGAAGTTTTCTTTCACATCAGAAATTAGCTTCTTTGAGATTTCAATGTAAGCCAAAGATTTCTCACTATCACAGTCTACTCCATCAGTAGAATTTAAATTCTTTTCTGAAATGATAATTGATTAATATTAGAAGCAATGTAATACAAATGCAATTTTCTGTTAAATAAAATTTCTGTGTTTAAATGCTTAATCATTTCACATTAATTATAATCTCAGATGAAGACAAATTTAGTGCCTATTACAAATAGGTAGTACGAAAATTAATATATTTACATGTTTTATACAGAATTTAAAAATATTAAAGTTAATCTCCATTGCATTTTTAAAATTACAACATCTCTGTCAATTCCTTTATGCGTCATACATATTTATAAGCAATGTCCATTTATTTTAGAATTCATATCTATTCTTATTAAAGAAGAGAACATAAGAGCCGAAGATTTCACTTAATGATATATGAAAAGACACATGCAGTATGTATTTACGAGGCAACACATAGATCGACTCATTCTGCCTCAAGCTGAACAGGTGTAATTAATTTTTGCTGTCACTATACTTTTCTATTATTCCTTCTTTATGTTCGATAAACTGTAGCTGGAAAGTTAGCAAACTCTTTTTATTATAGAGATTCGAAAAATGGTTGAAAACAAAATTTGGAAAAGTCCCATTCGTCAATGATCTGCTGAAGTTCTAACCTCACATATGATTCTCTATTCTATAACCTACTCGTAAGATGGCATTCTTTTATGAATTCTGTTTGGATATAGCAGAAATTTCTTTTCTCTAAATTTGGAAAATCACAACAAAACTTTTCTGTATTTCAGAATAAAACATTTAGGCAAGAACATGTCTAGTCTATATGATTTCTGACTTGTGTAGATCATTCAGATTGAACCGAGAATTAACCAGTGTCGATTTCATGCCCGGTTTCAAAGATTTTCTCAAATCATTTATAGCTTCTTATTGGAAGTTGAAAGATTTAAATGTAAACTAACAGTACAGCATAATTATCTGTACTATTCTAAGTGAAACTGAAGGTACAAAGCTATTTGATTGGAATGAAAAGAAAAACATAGCCTATTTCACGGAATAGCGTCATAGATAACAATTTATCATATGCAAGTTTAGAGGTAATAAAATTAATTTAAGAATTCTAAGAAGAGAAAGCAAAAGTTGTGTTGAAAGAGATGTTATTAATAATCTGACGCATAGAACAATGGAAAATTCGTATGAGGCAGAAAGTGGTAATGTCTTATGATTCAGTAAAAAAGAAGTATATTAAATTGTTTTACCGAATATATATCAAAATTTTAAAACAGAAATTAAATAAATAATTAAAAATTAAAGCATCTTCATTACTATTATGTTCCGATTACTTCCTGTGATAACATATTTTATAGGTACAAACAAATATAACGTAAATTATATTTTTCGGAATTATGTATTTCTTTTACTTAATGGTAGAAAAATTTGATGCACGGATCATATAAAATATTTCAACATCAATCTCAATGCTAAAAGGGCATTTGTTCTTCAGTTAAGTAAGATTTCAAAAGTTCTATCTGGAGTACAAAAAATTAACAAAGCAATAGTTATTTATTATTAAAAAATACTGTTTAACGGGATAATTTGTATAAAACCTACCTAACATTAACAAGAAACTTTTACATAGTTATAAAAGAAGTTATTACTGTAAATAACGAAAACTTAGAAGACAATTTGAAACGAAACTGTAAAGAAGCTAATTAGCATATTCCAATCCCCATATATAATACGGAAAAAATCAAATGTTAAAATTTTACAAATAATAATATGAATTTTAACCATACGATTGTTAGATAAATTATAAGAGACTGTAAATTTAGATTTCTCTATTTCTACATATGAACCAAAAGAAAACTTTATATCTTTCTATGGTTCTGTTCTTCTCCAAATAAAAGTAGAAATTAATTGCAGGAAATTAAGATTTAGATAAATATTTCTTTGTATTCGACATGGGAATATTGCACACTAAGGCGAAGTTATTTATTACAAAATAAATATCACTTTTCTATTTTTCTAAATTAAAATTCAGTTGAAGGACATTAAAACGGATGATGTCGATTTTTTATTAAAGGTTGAAATATTGTAAACGTAATTTGTTTCCACGTGATCTCCCCTAGCATTTCAATGAATAATAAAAGTTTTGCATTTATGCATAAATAATTATGATTTAATTCTGTTATTAAAAAAACGAAATTTCTTCATGAAGTGCTTTACAAACTTACTGCAAGAGGGGTAAGCGTCTCTTGCTTTCGTCAGAAAACTGTCAGCTGTTTCGAGTAAGGCAAGAGCTTTTTCCTTTTTTAAGCAACTAGACTTCGCAGGTCCTGCTGCAAATAATATTGTCAAGAAACTGAAGAAGCAAGCGCAAATTAAGTAAAACTTCTTCCTGCAATTGAAACGAAAATTTAAATAAAAAAAACGAAAATTACTTCTTTATACACGATTTTATAAATCATTTATACAAATATTTAGCATTAACAAATATTAAAGTCGCTAATAAAAAATAAAATTATAAAAACAAAATTCACAGACTGAATAGTGTTCTATATATTCTCAATATAGAATGCGAATCACTCTTAACTAGTAACAAATTCATCATGAATATGGGATGTGCACATTTAGCAAAAGTTTTATATATCTGTCAACAATTAAAACAATTGCATGATTAGATGTTAAGGAAAATATTGAAAATTATATGAATACCATAGCAACAATGATATCTATTGTTGAAAGTATGTAAAATTATATTTAAAGTGCTTCCAAAATAGAGAGAAAAATTATAGAATAGTAAAATTAAGATAACTAAATTGTAATTTTTTAAACACGGAATGCTACATATATCTGTTTATTTTTGTGTCAATAATATTTTTCCCACGTTTTCTAGGATAACAACAAATTTCAACTGATTTTTAATAAATTAAACCTCAAATAAAAATTTGAAAAAAGTTTCCGATTTTCTCATTCCTATGCTCCAAAATATATCAGAACCAAGATTCAGTAGTTTAAAGTTAATCGAATAATTTTTCAAAATGACGAAAAAAGTACATTGTCCTTCATTTTTCCTAGACATTTAAGAATGTCTTTTCTATGAACAAATATTGTTATTCATTTTTTATTGTAAGGTTTTCAACATTTCTATCTGTTTCCATTCTGACTTTTATTAAGCATATTATGTTCATCTTACTTCTCTTTGATTTCAATTATTCCAGCTAACAGATTTCTAATTTTATATCACAACATTTTATTTTTCAAAACAATTTATATTTCCTCGTTACAATTATAAATGATTATTCTGATTAAATTTTATCTGATGTACCGTGTGAGGAGTAAAGTCTTGATTAACATTAATGTATTATAATAGAAAAAAGCAAACAAATATGCAATATATTAGCATTTAAACTTTCTATGCAATTTTCATAAGCATATCTTTAAAAAAAATCACAAGTTTACTTAATTGAAACATGTCATGTTAACCAAAAGCTAGCTAAATATATCAGTATTATTATCATCAGACAGAAAGAAATGTAGAAATATTTGCTAAAAGAATTCCGTATTTTGAATAAGAATGTATCAGGATTAAAAATTGAATTCACCTCTCTAAAATTAACCCTTAAATATTGTCTTATTTTACTACGCTTTAGATGTAAATTATTTAACAATTAGAAAAATAAATATTTTAAGATACTCAGAATATTATAAATATACAATTTATTTACTTCGGAGAACAATATAATAACGATGGCAAAAAAGATTTAAAGAAGAAATCGACAATACATCTCACATCATTAACTAGATATTTACTTCATATATTTTCTGCATAATATCTGTATTTATTAATTTACAAATTTATTTATTACTGTAACTATAGCCTGTATATAAAAGTAATGCAAATAAATTAATTATACAAAAAAAAACCCGGACCTGAATGAAGTTTTAAAAGAAAAAATTATTATCAATTTAACTTAAATATAAACAACGGTAAAAATTTGCTTACATTTTTAATTTCTAAATAACCGTTACATCTGTGAGATTTGGTTTTGATAACTATAAACTCCAGAAAATAATTATTCTTTATTTTCGATACAATAATAAAAGTATGATTTGGAAAAATTTTTATATTTTCAATACACATAATGCCATTTAATAATTCATAACGGAAAATATAATCTATGAAAAATTCCAAACCATTATAAAGATTCTTAATATCATGACAGAAAAATGATTTAAGATTCCAATTACATTTTCCTTAATTTGAAAATATGCATTCTAAAAGAAATTCCGAATACTTTAAAGAAACAAATATTTTTTTACCTTCAGGCAATAAAAAATATTCCGAAATATCAAGTAATTAAAAATTAAAATAAAAAAGACTTACATGTTTCCAGTGGGCGGAATGCGTGTCGAACAAACGATTGCGAATGATGAATAATTTCAAAGTGATGCATCCATATTTATGCCTCCAGATAATATTATCTATTACCTTTGCTCTAATAAAATTATCAGTGATAAATTTCAGAATCGCTTCTCCTGCTATATTTGAATACTAAAGAAAAATACAGTTTTACTTATCAGCATTCATTTTAATGCCTTTCTTCTTTGTTCTGTAGGTATCTTTCAAATTCTAAAGAAATCCTTTATCTCAAACAGAGTGGCGACCTTTATTGTGCTTCTAAGATACTAATGTTTCATTGTGAAAGTGCACTGAGTGACAATGGGAATTATATTAAAGTGAAAGTACGCCATTTTGTTTCGAACTTAACCACTAGATAGTGATATCACGAAGAAAATCTTCATTGTCTCTCTCTTCGAAAACACAAAGGTGCTAATTTAGATTTTTATAATTTTTTTTGTTAAATTGTGTTAGTAAATGAATTAACATTTCTAAAATGTGCTTTTAGCAATTTTTTATTATAATCTTGTTAAAGTAATACGATTTATGAAATTTTTATATAATTTGTTTGAATAATTCGAAAATTAATTTATATTTCAGATAATAAGATTTTGGTAAGGCCGTAATACCACGAATTTTCAATTTTTTTATTTCGATATTTCGAATAGGATATAATAGTTATTGAAAAAAGCAGAATGTGCATTATGGATGTATTTATTTTTAATTTCATACAAATGAAAGTAGAAATTCTTATAACTGTTTAAAAATTCGTACTCGAGATTTTCTTAAAATTCCAAGTTTTAGAACTCATTGAATTCAAAAAATATATGTATATTTGGAAGTGCAAGAAATTTAATAAGATACTTGAAATTCATCAAACATGAAATTTTATCAAATATACATGTAGCAGACATCCTTTATTCCGAAAAGATCATTCTTCGCTATTTCTGTGTCTGGCTTTGTAATGTAAAACAGTAAGCGCTAAACGGATGAAATTTGGCACATGGTCTTAAAACTAATTTATAGATATCTGCCAAAATTTTCTACGAAATCAATTCTCAGGAAATCCGTCAGTTGGAGCAAAATTCAGTTTTACAATTGCAAAATACATGCTGGGTAAGTAACATTTATTGCACATATTCATTATCTAGAAAAATCACCCGTATCGTATCTTCAAATAAAATCTGTCGGATGGTTTACATCCTTTATGTTTTTATCTTCCCATGCATATAAACGGAATAATTGAAAAATACATTAACTTTGATAAATGAAATTTCATTCGAGATATTGTTACTACATATATACTTCCATTTCATTTTTTGATTATAATCGTTTAGAAATACTGTCTTCATGTTACGTATTCTATTATGTGTACTTGTGAATTAAAAGACTATTTCCTTCCTGTTTGGAATTGTACGTCCTTGTTTATGAAGATGATAATAAAAAGATGGTTTGCGATAGGTTATGAAATTTGGTATGTTGTTTTCATAGAAGCCTATCAAATTTCTGATAACATTATGAACAAAATTCGTGTTTTTTCTTTAGATTTTGTGAATGTCGTTCGAATTTTATTGTTTGTAACAGACTAAATATATTTTTATAATATGATTTTCTTGAGAAAATTTAAAGTTTCTCGAGAAGTAATAAACAAGCATTCCGATAAAAAGTTATCAAAATTCTTTAAATTTAATATTAAATTTAATTTCACAATTATTGAATTTAATATTACCAGGGCCTTCTAGAGTTGTTCCAAATTTTTTACACAAACACATTTTTTTTTCTTTTTCTTTCCGTTTTATTTTGTACATTTACACTTTATCCAATTACCTAGTTGATATACACGACACTTATAGGAACTATAATTATTTCACGTATAATATTTTTAACGTGATATTGAGCTTTGTATTTTAATCACAGAGAAGAAGAAACGTATATCCCATTCTCTCAAAGACTATAGAAATACACATAGATGTTTAATTTAATTTAATTAGATTTTTAAAATATTATTCATATATATAGTTTGCCAAGAGGAATTCTTTTAATGAAACATACTATAATACGTTTATCTACTTTCTTCCGAAATGTATCATATGTTTCACATTCAGTGAATAGACAAAGAATTCTTTTAATTTGGTATTAGTATAAAATACTTTGGACCACATCAATTTAGAAATAGCCAATCATTTAACTGAATGTGATTGTTTTCTATCATGTAAACCTGAATTTTTGACGAACAGAAGTAAAACTCTTTCAAATTATGATAGTTCTATATAACATAGGTATAAAAATATCATTCAGATTTCAGATAAAATTCACTAGGTAATGGGTGTAGTGTGTAACACAGCAAACATGCCTCAGAAGCAAATTATGACTCTTATTGCTACAAAGATACGAATACACAGACGATAAAACACAGCCGAGATATACAAAAGCAAAATACTGCAGTCTACAAGTAGTAATCAGAAGTAAACAACAACCACAGCACACAAAGCGGTCAGGCTGAATGCAACAGAATGTGAAAATCTACGTAACTATTGTTACAAACCTGTAATTTTGCTTCCCAGTACGACTAGTGTCATCGTAAGAAAGACAGAATGCACGATCTGTCCTGTGCGTGCTAAGCGTCAATGAATTTAGAGCTTGGCGACTAACTTGGCGATCATTTGGCGACTTGGCGATGAATTTGGCGATTTGGCAAATGAATTTGGCAAAATGGATCATACTGGAAAGTTCGAGAAGTTTCACGATCCATCCAATAGGAACCGAGATACACCCAGTGATGTCCTGATTGGTCTGAAGATTCTAGCCCCGCCTCCCGGAACTATAAAAGACGGGCACTCTGAAGCTGCGAAGGAGAAGTGGAGTAAAGGAGTCAGAGTAGTAGAAGCCAGCAGGAAGAAGTGAAGGAGTCAAGAAGTCAGTAAGTGAAGACGTGTTGTTCCTGTTCTCCCGTCTGAGCTGACCTCCCCTGAGCATTCCGCTGCGTGCAAGCTGCCCGACTCGTCCTTTTTAGGATCAGTTTACGGCAGAGTAGAATGATTTTCGAGAACGCTGAGTTCCCGCCAATGGATATATCTCCATGCCCTCAAGAGTTTCCTGCCAAGACCTCTCCACCTGATCAACAGTTCACCGACGCTAAATCCATCTGCGCTGAACTAAGGAAATGTGCCGCAGACATCAAAGCCAAGAAAAAGTCCATTCAAGCCCTCCAGACCTTGATGTCGGACCGCCTTCAGGATCCAGACTTGAAATCGCTTGGGAACGTTGAAAAGAACCTTTGCCACCAGCTGGAGCAACTACAAAAAAGGGTGAGTAATTTTGGAACTTGCCCTCTTGTTAATTGCTTGCATCATACCCCCCAAAATCAGCCCAACCCAATTAAAACTAAAAGAGCCAGAGCTGAATCTGACAACCCTAAAAATGTAAAAAATCCCAAAACTGTTAATAAGGATCTAAATGCAGATAAAAAACCAACAATCCGGATACCGAGGGTTTTAAATATCCACCTAAAAGGCTAACTGCCAAAGTGCTTACTAAAACCCAGGACACTGACAACGAATCAGTGATTAGTGAAAATACGTACCAAAATCTAGAAAATCTTGAAATTGATGAGGAGATAGATGAAATTAAAATAACATCCCCCAGGCCCCCTCCGATAATGTTAAAAAGAACTGAAAACTTTGTTAATGACTTAAAAATGATTAATGATAAATGCTTCCCAGTCGAAAGCAAACTAGGAGGTCCCTATATAAAAATCTTTGTCAACGACGACGACGAGCATCGCAAACTGACCAAATTTCTTAAAGAAAATAATTTAGACTATTTCATAATAACTCCAAGAAATAGCCGCCCAATTAAAATCGTCATCAGAGGACTCCCCAATAACATCCCTACCCAAACAGTTAAAGAAGCGCTCGAAAATGATTGTAATTACAAAGTTGAAAAGGTAGCGCAACTAACCAGATTCAGAACTAAAGAACCACTTCCCCTATTCCAAATTACATTACCCAATATTGACATAAAAAAAAACATTTGGAATTTAAATTCCCTACTCTACCTTAAGATAAAAGTCGAAAAGTTTGTCAGAAAAACAGGTAGCATACAGTGTTTCAACTGCAATTACTGGCATCACAGCGCAGCTTCATGCCACATGCGAGCTAGATGCATAAAATGTGGTGGTGAACACCACAAAGACCAATGTACCACCCCTCCAGAGAAACCTGTGTGCATTAACTGTGGAAAAGAGCACTATGCCTCTTATCGGGGGTGTGAGAAATTTCTCAAACCCCATAGAACATTTAAATCTCTCAATAAAAACACCTATGTAAACCCAAACATCTCATATGCCAAAATAACCAGTAATGAACCTTTCCAAGCTGAATTACCCCCGCCAGAAAAAATGACTGCTGAAGATAAAGAAAATAATGTTCAAGCTCTTGTTTACTTCCCCAAAGAAAACATCTCCGAACTAGAAGATATAAAATATGTTATAAACGAATTCAGAGCACTATTTAATGGTTATAACATTAGCAGTATTGCTAGGCAACTAAGAAATGCTGATAGTCACATAGACAAACTTTCAATACTGCTCAAATTCATGCCCATATCCAGCAAAGCCAACACTGACTAACTTTTATGATCCCTGGCCTAAACATCATTTATTGGAATGCTAATGGACTTAAAAATAAATTATTTGATCTTCGAACCTTTGTTGACGAGAGAGAGCCAGACCTAATCCTCCTCCAAGAAACAAACCTTAAAAATAACTTTACCCCTTATCTACCAAACTACATATTTTATAGACAAGATGGTCCTCAAAACCCCACCTGTGGTGGAACTGGAATTTTTATCAAAAGAAATATCAAACACGAAGAAATCTTCATCCCCAACCTAAACTCTATTGAAACCAAAATAATCAAAATAATGCCTCAAAATAGACCTCCAATAACAGTTGCCTCAATATATATCCCCTGCCGTGTTAATCACATCTTTACCAGAGACCTGGAGAAAATAATAAACCTTTCAGACAGTGTCATTATGTGCGGCGACACAAATGTACACCACACCAACTGGTTTTGCAAAAGAATCTCGAGTAATGGAGAAACCCTTCAAAAATTTGCTGATAACAATAATCTGGACATTATTGCCCCACCTACACCCACTAGATTTGGCCCGAACTCAGCCACCACTATAGATTTGACAATCACAAAAAACTTCTCATATAGCCATGAAATAGCCTCAATTACAGATTTCCCTTCTGACCATAACCCAGTAATAATTAAATTCAACTTCAATATTACACCCCTAATCATCAATAGAAATAACGTCACAACAGACTGGCTAAACTACAAAAAATTTCTCAGCACTAATGTCCCCCCCAACATTCCAAATATTGAAAATACCGACGACTTAGAAAATGAAATAGAAAAACTGACAGCAAATATCACTCTAGCATACAATAACAGCTCTAGACCTCTGAAACTTCACGAAAAACTCTACCTCCCCCCAAACATCAGAGATTTAAAAACAGAAAGAAACAGAACAAAAAGGACGTGGCAGAGAAACAGAGACCCAGCCTCCAAAACACAGTACAATAAAGCCCAAGAAAAATTCCG